>JAULBM010323985.1:0-23467 GCA_032357055.1 Geukensia granosissima | reverse complement strand
GTCCAATGTTAAACTATGTTGAGCCATGGCGGCCATATTGGTTGGTGCCTGGCAAAACCGAACACAATTTTTATAGAAGACCATCCAATAAAGATTCCACTAAAGTTTGGTTAAAATTGGCTCAGCGGTTTCAGAGGAGTTGACGATAATGTAAAATTCCCGTAGGGTCCAATGTTAAACTATGTCGAGCCATGGCAGCCATATTGGATTGTGCCCCGCAAAACCGAACACAAATTTTAAAGAGGACTTTCATAGGAACATTCCACCAAAGTTTGGTTAACATTGGCCCAGCGGTTTCAGAGGAGTTGATGAAAATGTAAAAAGTTTACGCCGACGACGGACGCAAAGTGATGAGAAAAGCTCACATGGCCTTTTAGGCCAGGTGAGCTAAAAATGAAATATTACATTCAAGAATTACAAAACGTATGAAACCGAAACCTCATTAAAAGCATCTTATCTCATTCCCATGAAGTTAGCATAGACAAACTTGACAAGAACTGCAATAACACTAACTAAGTAGAGGTATATCCCTATCCATAAGGTACAATGATAGAATCTTTATTTCACTATTTACAAAAATATTGGACATAAAGAATGTTCATAAAATGACAAATAAAAATGTTTCCTTGGGGGCATGGTAGCAAAAAACTTGTCAACAACAACATGTCAATTCCAGCAGAACTATATCTAGTATCAAAAGTAAGTGTTTGGTATTGATGGTCATAAAACGTTTTTTTCACAAATCAATGCTGAGAGAAAAATCTAATCAGTCTATGTTGGGTGAAAACAGCCTTTATCTATTGATAATGGACAGGTGACGTAAAGTTCACATCAAACTGCCAATCAAGTAATCACCACTTAATGGCCATTTAGGGACTGAGTGCCAAGACCTCACAGATATAAATCCCCTAATGTGGCAATGTCAGGTAAAACCAAACAAAGCTCTCTTTTGGTGAAATAGTCTGACAACTGGGTTAGTTTATAATTCACTAGTCCATTTCATATCAGATTACCCCAAAAAAGCTATGAACATTCCCATGGTCTGCTGATTTAAATTTAATGATTAATTGATAGAATGTTTCTTTTATTCACTGGCAAATATTTCGTTCATAATCAGGGTAAGAGCATATTAATGAGTGCTGATGAACCCTTGCTTTGTACTAAACTAACATATTGAGCCAGATTTTTTATTTTCTGTCTCATGAAAGTAACACTCTACTGGAAGATGAACAACTTTATCTTGACTTGGGCCAACCAGTTTTTGTCTGAGTTTTGGTAGAAAACCATGTAAGAACCACTCACCAAAGTTTTGTTTCAATTGGCTCATTCAGTAGTTTCAGTAGAGATTTTTAAAATATACCACTCCTTTTTTTTATTTTCTGTACCAGGGCAGTTTGACATACATAACTTTGGTAGTGGAGCATCTGAGGACAATTCATCCACAAGTCTGGTTCAAATTGGCTCAGCGGTTGCAAAACACTTTATGAAAATGAGAAAATTTTAGGCAATGGTGGATGCCAAGTGATAAAAATAAGTAACATGGGCTTTTCGGCAAGCTGAGTTAAAAACTAATGTATGTCAGGCTCCTATTAAGATCTACATAAATATAATACAGTGGTGACTTCTCAGAGATAAATATCTGAAGACTTTTTCTGCAAAGTTTGGCTCCATTAGCTTACTAGTTTAAGAAAGAAAAAAATTAATCAACCAGAAACAAGAATTTCCATTGGAGTTCATTCAAGTTTGTTTTTTGTTCAGGACAAAATGGTCAGACTATGTAAAGTATCATTCATTGATCCCATGCAAATTATGCTTGAATTGTTCTGCATAGAGGATGTAGAAAATCAGTTAATGATACAAGAATTGCCAGCAGCAGAAATTTTCACTGCTCAATCCCGACAAAATATGTTAATTCAATAAATGTCATTCAATTTTCAAAAATGTGGTTTTATTTGCCTGTATTGTTTCAAAGGACTTTTCCCCAATCAATCAATCAGAAACAAGAAATGCCTATGGTGGCCAAATTAGATGTCCAGCAGTTCTGGAAAAAGTGTAACAGTGGTTTTTTTGGTTGAATTAAAAATCCCATAAAGTAAATTTTCCAGTAACAAAATACAATAGGGTATTTATGTTGGAATCAAGTAATCCAGAATCTTTATGCTCAGAATAAATCCAAGCTTACAAAAGCTCACCTAGATGAGCAAATAAACACACCTTCATCACCAACTTATGTAAAAACATCTTGCAAAGGGAGCAATTAGAAGGCCATCTAATACAATTTATTTATAATCTTTGTCAATTCAAGCATGTCTTGAGTATGGTTTTTCAAGCTTCGTATTTTTCTAAGAGTGTTTCCACTAAGTATTTATTTTAAATAAAAACAGCAGTCTACAGTCTGTCATAGAGTAAAACACAGCAATACACACCCTTGACATTCTATACCATCTATGCGTATGCTTAATGTTTGTCTTAGTTTAATTCTTCAAAGTTCCATATGGCCATAAAAAATAAATTCTCTGTATCTCAGGTCCTGTCTCTTATCTAATCCATCTAATCTCATTCTCTAATCTCTTCTCTAAGACCCAACAAAAAATGTAGTGAGACTATTCTAAGAAAAGAGTAAAAAAGATATCCCACACATTTTTTTTATTTGATAAATGTTAAAAGACAATTTGTTGCTTTAATCTAAAATAAAATGGTAAAAAAATACTATTCACTATTTTTTTCACATAATTTGGCCTCAGAGCCTAAAAATTAATTTTGCATACCCTTAAAAATTAATTATTCTATTGGCAAAATGTATAGAATTTCATATGAGAACAGAAGTCAGCTTTTGTGTGCAAGCCATTTTATCTGTTCCAACAAATTCCAAATAAATAATGCATAGAATGACTAGAAGATTTTACCTTTTTCATAAAGCTGCATACAAATATGCAATTTCTTTGATTTTTCTAATTTCTTTGTGTTAATTCAATTACTTTTAAGGTTACCAACTTAAATAAAGTCTATAAAATTAACATGAAAATAAAGCAAGGCCAGCAATCCTCTGTAAATGTGTATTGAGAAAAATACAAATCAATACACAGTATGAACAATAAATAAAATATTAACCATAATTCTCTCTAATGAATTCTATAGAATTCGATTTCTTGAAAGGTCTATTTTAGTTTCACAATACCAGTGTTTGTGTTTTTTAAAAAAATGTCTTTCTTTTTAATACATCTCTGATTTCATGCCAACAGAAGCTGTGTCTGTTTGAATTAAATTTGGCATTTACTAATCTTCTTTGACAGACAACAATGTTCCAGAAAGTTATATCAATATAATATTTATATATTTTTGATGATTATTGATTCAATTTTTATGTGCCATAATGACACGCAGTACAGCAAATATTATATAAAATAGTAATGTGGGACATTTTTTTTGAAATAAGTGTTTCTTGATTGTCATCTAAAACAATAATGGAGAAAAGCAAGCATTAGAAATGGCATCAGTATCAAATTAAATGTCTACCTTAATGGTTTCTGATGCAGCAATTTACACCTACATGACTACAATAAGTGATGTTTGACATTAATCTATTTCTAAAAAACTGTTGTAAGGCTGAAACAAATTCTAAATAAGGGGCTTCATTAGACGGACAGTGATCAGAAATTTGAGCAAATGAACCACAACCCATAACTTTAAATATGTTTCCATTTGACTGATCTTCCTTGTTTGGGCCCTAGCAAGTCTGGTGAAGGTAAATCCAGAAAAACGCTTCAATTTCACATGCAATCAATTTGACTTTTGAATATTTGTTACAAACTTATGCAAGATGTGGATTGTATCTTCCTGGCATATACAATGTATTCCATATTCCATACCTTTTACTGTAACTGGCTTCTCGAACTTTGGGTGTAAACATACACTTTCCCACAAAAATGACTTACTGAACAATTAAATATGACTCATTCAAAAGGTGTTTAATGCTTAATTTCTTGAAAAGTAGCAAACATTCACAAAAGCCTATGTTTTAGTCTTTGTTAAAGTGGAAGGGGTAACTTTTTAGTGATTACTTCTAAAAGAAAAAGAGAAAGCTGAATTTTGGTCTAGCATAAATAGCTTATCCAAAAATTTTTCTTGGGAACATTAAAATCCTTTAGATGAGATCATTATGCATAAAACTGAGTTGCTTCACAAGTGCAGCATAATATGACCAGTGTAACAATTAGAGAAATCTGTATTTTCCATGGTTGGTAAAGTACAACTATTTTAGGCAGCTTGGTATACATTTCTGTTTGAAATAATCAAGATCAAATAAATCACTGATAATTTATTGACAGTCTGGCTTCATCAAGAAAAATGGTCTGATTGAATAAAATGTTTCAATCGATTCAGGATAAATAGCATACTGCATAAACTGTTTCTCCTATTATAGCACCATTCAGATTTTTCGTTTACATATACATGCATAATTTTAGGAAAAAATGTCTAATGCTTACCTTACTTATTGGACGAGGGTTGCCTTCAAGTAAAAATTTTTCTCTATTCATTTTATATTTCAAAGCCATTTCAAGACCTGTAATTTTTTTTTCAAATACCCCTTTTTGGAACCCGGCTACAGTGATTAGTTTACATGGAATATGGTAATATATTCCATTAAAGTTAGGTTCCATCTACATGTCACAAGTCTAGAATGTCAGAGTAGATCGAAAAATTAAATTTATTGTGTTGACTTAAGACATGAAATAGATCTTGTGAAAATTACTTAGGCAAGTTCACTTTTGTCTAGAAATTAAACAACAAAATAAATCAAATTTTCTATTCAATAAAACTGTCTGAAATCTTGATGAAATGTTCAGTAAAGTGGAAAAAATATTAAACTTATCAAAAAAGAAATTTGTCAAATATTTTATGGTAAAACAATCTTGATTAACTCTTTACACTTTAATATAGGTTGTCATGAGGACCTGTAAGATGCACAACACAATTAAAAGTACTGTTAATAATATTGTTGGACATTTGGGAGGTTTGATCAATCAGTGTAGAATCACAAACATGGTAGCACTCAGTATACAAGTGATATGGTAATATGCATTTCGGTAACGGTAGACTGAGGGTATCAGCTGTTAACATTCATTGTTTGGGAATAAAAGGCCATTTTGAAATCATTTCTGAAATAGCTGTAAGTTAAGGTTGGAGCTTCATTCCCTTTCCTGCAGAGACCAACATTTAGTCCATCATAAAAACATACCGTTTCCTCATATCAAGACCAACAATTAGTCCATCATAAAAACATACTGATTCCTCGTATTAAGCAGAGACCAACATTGAGTCCATCATAAAAACATACCTATTCCTTGTATTAAGCAGAGACCAACATTTAGTCCATCATAAAAACATACCTATTCCTTGTATTAAGCAGAGACCAACATTTAGTCCATCATAAAAACCTACCGATTCCTCGTATTAAGCAGAGACCAACATTTAGTCCATCATAAAATCATACCGATTCCTAGTATTAAGCAGAGACCAACATTTAGTCCATCATAAAAACATACCTATTCCTTGTATCAAGCAGAGACCAACATTTAGTCCATCATAAAAACATACCTATTCCTCGTATTAAGCAGAGACCATCATTTAGTCCATCATAAAAACCTACCGATTCCTCGTATTAAGCAGAGACCAACATTTAGTCCATCATAAAAACATACCGATTCCTTGTATTAAGCAGAGACAAACATTTAGTCCATCATAAAAACATACCGATTCCTTGTATTAAGCATCCCTGCAGCTATAAGTGCAACTCATCTTTATTTTGGTACTCCTGGTATTGCAAGATATCGTGATACATTTAATAAAGGGGAGGGAAATTAGATATATTTTCTTCTAGCTATTCAAAAAAAAAAAAACATATTTTTAATTCAAGATTGCCTTGTGGTTTAATTTTTTGTGTCCTGTGTGCCATCCTAAAGGTATAAATTACAAGCATCTACTTGTTACCATAAGGCCTTTAACAATGGATCTGAAAGACCTGTAGTTTTAACATATTCTATTTGTAAAAATATAATGTCATTGCAATGAGGCTTGTACTAAAGTTATACAAAATTATATACATCCTCTCCTGTTAGTCCAAAAGATGTGTCATATTAATTATATTGTCAGAGGCCCTTGGCCATATTACAGTCTATTCTTCACCATAGAGTACCTATAATTGTTGGACATCATAGGTATCTCAAACCACCATCTCTCAGTTCAGTCCATTTAGTGTATTTTGTATGTATTTGAACCTTGATTTATACTGTGAAGTATTGCAAAAAATTATTATGAAATTAACTAATGTTTGACCACACTATACTAGAACAACATGAAAACACAACAACTCCAACAGTGAATTAGAATGAAAACTCAAAACACTTCATACTAAACACCAGCTCTGTAACTCTATGTCATATAATATAAGGTTTCACATTCCACGTTTATTATTAACCTTTTTATTTTTTTGTAGTTGGCGGAATTGGAAGTCATATCTCTTTCATTCATGTTCCTTCAGCAAATTCCAACGGACATGTAGAGCAGGTGAATTTTTAAAGATTTAACTGCTAAAGGAACTTTCAAAGTATACTACATTTTATTGAAATAATTGAAGTAAAATGAAACCATGAAAAGCTACTTGTGGACTTGTGGAAATCTTTGTTTTAAACACTTTTAAATGGAAAAAAAGTCTTCAGTTTTTCATGTTCAAATTGCTGAGTTTTCTCAGAGTAGTTAAGGAAAATATTAAAATCCCATTAGGGTCCAATGGAAAGCTTTGTCAGGCTATGGCAGCCATATCTGCAAAACAACGAGTTGATGAAAATTTAAAATTACCATAGGCTTAATGTAAAGCCATGGAATCCATGTTAGATGACCTTCACAAATTCTTAAAAGGACCACCCAGACCAATCTACCGAAGTTCGGTTAAAAT
Source organism: Geukensia granosissima (assembly GCA_032357055.1). Taxonomy (NCBI): domain Eukaryota; kingdom Metazoa; phylum Mollusca; class Bivalvia; order Mytilida; family Mytilidae; genus Geukensia; species Geukensia granosissima. The sequence goes on along the minus strand of JAULBM010323985.1, from coordinate 16,512 downwards.
TGGAGTACCGGTAGTTCAGGTAAATGTTAAAATTCCCACTTAGTCCAATGTATGGCCATAGCTGGCTTCTTTTTAAAGAGGACAATCAAAGGACCAATCCACCAAAGTTTGGTTACAATTTGCTTAGTGGTTTCAGATCAAGAGGCAGTGATGAGAATAGCTCATATAGCCTTTTGAAGTTCATTTCAATTCCTTATAATGAATTTAGCTGTCTAGCAACTAGGACAGGTAAGCTAAAATGGACTGTAGCTACATATACACAGATATAAAATTACTTCTCTCATGTTTACATTGACATCATAAAGGATTCATAAAATAATTATTTCAAAGCCTTTAGTCTAATCATCAAATTGGAAATGGAATTTCTTGACTAAATGCTGATATTATGGACAAAGTGTTGCCCACAATCAATTAACTTAATGAGAATGATTAATATAGAATAACTGCTAATCGATTTTAATGGTTCCCACAGAAATATATTGCCTAATTTGTAGAAGAAAATAATGATTGAAAATGGGTATGCTGGCTTAAACTTGTTTTCTGCATGAATTCCATATCATTTTTTATATTTGATTATTTTAGATTTAATTTAATTTGAATGCCTCCCAAATTTCTTGAATAAGAACAATAAAGTGTGGGACAGGCAGAATGCTCATGTAAAGTAAGAAATGCTTCTTGGGTTTTTACATGTAAAAGAAGACAGACAGAATGCTCCCCTGAGTTTTTATATGTCAAGTCAGACAGACAGAATGCTCCTTGGGTCTTTACATGTAAAGCAAGACAGAATTCTCCTTGGGTTTTAAATGTAAAGTCAGACAGATAGAATGCTCCTTGGGTTTTTATATTTAAAGTAAGAAAGAATGCTTCTTGGGTTTTACATGTAAAGCAAGACTGACAGAATGCTCCTTGAGTTTTATTAAATGTAAAGTAAGACAGAATGCTCGTTGTGTTTTACACGTACAGTAAGACAGATAGACAGAATGCTCTCCTGGGTTTTTATATGTCAAATCAGACAGACAGAATGCTCCTTGGGTCTTTACATGTAAAGCAAGACAGAATGCTCCTTGGGTTTTACATGTAAAGTCAGACAGACAGAATCCCCCCTAGGGTTTTTACATGTAAAGTTAGACCCATAGAATGCTCCTTGGGTCTTTACATGTAAAGCAACATAAAATGCTCCATGGGTTTTTAGATGACAAATGAGAAACACAGAATGCTCCTTGGGTTTTTTAAATGCAAAGTAAGCCATACAGAATGCTCCTTTGTTTTTACATATAAAGTAAGACAGACAGAATGCTCCTTGGGTTTTACATGTCAAGTAAGAAAGACAGAATGCTCCTTGGGTTCTACATGTTAAGTAAGACAGACAGAGTGCCCCTTGGGTTTTACATGTAATGTAAGCCAGACAGAATGCTCCTTTGATTTTACATGTAAAGTAAGACAGACAGAATGCTCCTTGGGTTTTACATAAAAAGCTTGCATATAAATCAAGACAGACAGAATGCTCCTTGGGTATCTTACACTCCCCTTACTCATTCCTTTATAATACTTGTGGATAAAAAGTACAGAAAGCAAAGTGATAAAAAATTCCAAAATGTTAGCTCCACCTTTGTCAGCATTTTTACTTATATCTGATTACAAAATTGAACTTGATAAAAAAAACTTCTGGCAAACAAAATTCAAATCAGAAATGCATTTGTCAATCCTTGTAGATTTTCTTTATTGTTACCAATCCCAGATAAATCATTTCCAGACTCAGATACAAACTTATCTGATATCAAGTCTAGCAAATATTCTGTTTTTTTGTTAATATCAATGTTCATTCATAAGTTATCAGTTTTGCTGGACGTTTTAGTTCCATGGTAATAATTGCTATCAATTTTTTATGCAAATGAATATAAAATGATAAATGTTCTGTCCCTACTGCCATATTAATATATCAATATCATATTTATTCTGCATACAAAAGATTAAGTCAAATTACGATGATTTAAGTAAACTATAAAATGATGACCAATGTAAAGACAGGAAAGGGTTTCCATAACAGTCAGGAAATACATTTCCTTTTCAGATACCACATTCTGAAATATGACCACTGTCTGGCCAGCCATTGTATTGAAAGTGTCAATCAAAGCCATAGAACGGATACACTAGCACATAAAGTACAGAAACACATTTGTAATGACTACTGACATCTTCTTCCTGAGCTGTCTACTAAGGCATTATCCCACTAATGACCAATATGCAAACTGTCAGCAGTGTTCAGAATTTCTTACTCTCAAAGAAAAGCCTTCTTTACTACAAAATGATTTACAGTGTTCAAAATCTCTTACTCTCAAAGAAAAGCCTTGTTTACTACAAAATGAGTTACAGTGTTCAAACTCTCTTACTCTCAAAGAAAAGCCTTGTTTACTAAATGATTTAGCTTTTAACCATTACAATATTCTATGTATTACATGTGCCTGCCACTATAAGCTTCCTTCCATGTTTATTTTATTTGAAATCTTTTAGCAACCCCTTAAACTCGTACCATTACAAAGATCAAGATCAAGGAAAAGAATATCAAGAGATCAACTATGAATAAATAAATGTATACTTATCAAACTGCATGTACAGGCGAGACCAATTTTCATGTTAAATTTGTGTCATGTAAATTAAACTCATTGTAAACTAGTGTTGAGTACATGTTTGGTGTGAACACTGTCTTAGCTTCATACTCAGCGGTTGTGACAGATAGCTAGAATCAGAAATTTAAAAAATTAGCAAGTTTGATGGGATCATTTCTTCAAAATTCCTACAAAACAAATGCCTTTTTTGACAAGAAATCATTATGCCAAAGTTCCCTAGGTCTATATAAAAGTAAGTCATGTTGAAATTTGGAAACCAACTATTAAATCAAAGTCAGCTAATCAGAACATCAGAACAATTCTTTTTAAATTTTGGTCTTAATTTTTCATTTGGTTCTTACAGAGCAATTAATTAAATCCAAATTCTGTCCTTGCAAAATGAATTGTGCAATCTTAAAATCCTTTTATTTGATGCATGACCAATGAGTTCAACCATAACAATAATATTCCCATAATTCTGTTTTATTTTAAATCCAATGGTAACTTTCTGAGAAGCAAAATATTAAATGTTTGCAGTAGCAGTATGTATAACAGACCAACAACCAGAGGATCCTTGGAGCCTGTTGGCTCATCTGTTATGCAGCTGCCAAGACAAAGTTGACATTAAAACCATTTAATCTAACTTTGGTTCCAATATGGAAAGCCATTTAGACAAAAAATCTTAATGAAAATCCCATAGAGTCGGCCATCTTTGTAAGTAGGTTGTAACATAATTCTGAAAGGTACCACCTTGTGACTAGGCCAAAGAAAATTGATTGTTGGTTTCCCCTAACATAAAAAAATTTTGAAGACCAGGCAGGCAGGGATTTTTTTTTTTTTTTTTTTTGTTGGTTGGCGGTGGTACGCTTGTGATAACTATATCAAGAACTTTCACGATTTTGATCAATAATTCCTCTAATGGTGCTCCTGACCGAGGAAGAATATACAAAGAGAGGAGGAGGAGAAAGATATACGACCTTTTCACATATAGCGGCTCTGCTGATATAAATTAAAAAAAATTCATATTTCCAGTGTGGAAATATCAACCGCCGGAGTTTTTTTTTTATATTTTTTTTCAATTCGTTAAACAAAATTGTGTGACCAGTAAGTAAAAATGTGACCCGGTCGGGTTAGGGGAAACCAACAATCAATTTTTTTAGCCTTATTGGTATTATGTGATACATTTATTATAAACGCATGGGAGACGTTGATCGTGTCTTCAATATTCTTTTTATAAATAAACTTTATATGAAATATTATTTCCTCTTTAGGTTCTTCCAAATCTAAAAGACCAAGAATGGGACGAGATGTCAGAGAAACCAAAGTATGCAGGGATATTTCAGTTCTCATTTTGGAGATTTGGAACGTGGATTGACATTGTGGTCGACGATCGACTTCCAACTAAAAATGGAAAGCTGTGTTTTTGTCATTCGAAATCCCGAAACGAATTTTGGAGTGCATTGTTAGAAAAGGCTTACGCTAAGTATGATTTATAATATATTTTATTTACATCAATGATACACAGTTTCAAAACATAAACATCTTTATAGAAATGAATATATTGATTCATTGATTAGTATTAAACACCAGGTAGGCAATATGTCAGCCATATCTAAGTGTAAAACACGAAACAATGTTATCATATGGTTTTATGTTCTTGTAAATTGCATAAACATATTATACTCGAACCTTCCATAAAAGCCACCTCTTTTAATTTAAGTATTTCAAGTATAATTTATTTAGATGTCTTGGTACTGAAACATATTAACAGTTATATTGAATAACTATTAAAATTAACAAAACGAATTTTTGTGCAAAGATTTTAATAAGTAACAATATGATCTTATGCCATTACAACTGGGTTAATTAAAAGTAGTTTTATATTTATTTTTGGTATTTTGCAGAAATGGAAAGATATAATGTTTAAGGCGGTACACTACACCATCACGAAAATAAATTCCACTCGTTTAATTTTCTTTATATTTTGTTTAGACATTTACATGTACTCTGATGAAAGAATGAAAACATAAAAATTTCAAGGAAATTTAAACCACACATTTCTTTCGAATTATTTCAATAGATATATAATAATTTCATCATGAAACATTTTGATCACTGAGATTCATTAATTTTAATATAAAATGATAATTGATTAAAACGTTTAGATCATTTTACAGAGTTGTTTCCCTTTGGTGTATGGTACCCGCTTAAATGTTATAGTTTGAAAGAATACATGTGGAAACCTTCCCTAAAAATCATTCATGCTAAAGTCCAGTAATAAGAAAATTCGGCTTTACAGGCAAAGTTCATGTATAAATAAAATATTTGTAATTTTAGTTTTATCCTCCTGATAATATAGGTTTTCTATGAACAAACGTTATTGAGCAGTATTTCTACTCTTTTATATAGAAGCATCATATTCAGATTTCCTGAACCATTAAATTTTGAAAATAGTCTTCTTTTACATGCCATTTGAGAGATAACGCAGTTATTTCCAATCCACGCACCCAAATCCAAGATCACTATGTGTTTCGCAAATCTATTTAGATCAATTAATAAAGCTAAATGATCCATTCCATGTTAATCATCAGAAGCCCAAGCCTTGAGCCATGTCCTTAGTAGAATGCGTAAGCCACATTTTCTAAAAAGTAGCATCGTTAAAGTCCGGAAAGTGGCCCCTGACTCCTGATACAGAATACGCCACACTACAACTGGCATTATGTTTTTTCAGACTATATGGTGATTACGAATCTTTAATGCAAGGTGACACCGCAGATGCTTTGGTTGATTTTACTGGAGGTGTAGCCGAGAAACTTGTTTTGATGAATATTAATCTGCAAGACGAACAACTGAAAACGGCTTTATTTAGGAAACTTAGAGATGCCAGCGAAAATAGTGCTTTAATAAACTGCAATATTCAGGTAATTAAAATGTATATATCTTAAATAAACATCCATTCTTGTAACATAACTGATCAAATATTATTTTTCGTTCTAAATTAAAGATTTTCTGAAAATGATAACTTATTCGTGCAGATTGTTAGTCCTTTCACACAGTTTTATTGCCTAAATGGGATTTCAAGAATCACTCGTAAACACCGACTTAAAACTGAGCCTGGGTGGCCGAGTGGTCTAGGTAGATGATTTAAACTTACCTGTACAGATCACGGTTTCCTATCACCAATACGGCCTGAGTTCGCGTCTCGGTTTGTACCATACAAAAGGGGTTGTGTTTAACTCGCATCGCACATGATAAGGTTTGTCAGTTAAATGCCCAAGGTAGGTGGTTCTCTCCGGGTACTCCGGTTTCCTCCACCAATAAAACTGACCACCGCGATAAGACTGAAATACCGTCGAAAGTGGCGTTAAACCCTAATCCAACCAAAAAAAAAAAAATAGAGATTTTTCATTGTTTTTCTGTATCTGGGTTATTTCGACATAATACACTAGTAAAATTGACAAAAGTGATTTGAGACGCAGATAAGAATGTGAAAAGTTACCTCTTTAATAAGCAATGTATGAAAAATAAAAATCTTGTTTCGTCGGGTCCTTTGATTCTCTAAAAAATCAAGGTACTTGTCCGTGTAAGTTTAATCTTATAACTCAAAGAAGTACTGATAGAGTCAGCGATTCAAGGGTTTAACAGCAAGTGGAAGTTTGTTTCCTATATTGTAGCCTAATGAGTGTTGCGGTATGATTGTCAATGAGACCGTCATCTAAAAACTTCAAATTAAAAACAAATTAACATGTACATGTTACTTAATACACTATGAGACGAGAATTTATTTTTAGGCTTAAAACACCCTTTTGACAGGTGGGGACGAAAATTTTTGGACCAAATCATTTTAGATTTAGGGGCGAAAGGTTTTCTTTCACCTTCAAAGCGGTAACGATAGCAAGGATTCGTAGGGATCGGCATTACACTGTTCAGATGTACAACAACCGTTTTATGGAAGGTCTTGTAACTTTTATTTTATGCTGTAGAAAAATATGTAATTACAAAATAATGGCATCCTCTTTTTCATGAGAAACTAAGCTTTCAATACATACATGTTTTATCTAAACAAATTTAATATAACGGCTTGAGTTAATCGGATTCTCATGGTAATATGAATTGATATTGTAATATCTTACGGTCTTATCAATAAAATAATTGTACATGTAGCTGCATATTTCCGTTTGTTTTGGATATGAGTACTTTTCTTACTTTGATTGGATCCTGATATTTCCCAATGTTATGGTTTAAATGCTGTTGCTGATATGCAACACCATGAAACGTGTGTCCAGCATGATTAAATTACCCAACCTTGTTCAACATTCGTAAACCTGTATTATAAAATCATAAAAAATGTGATTTCAGATTGTCTATGGATTACAGAATATTGGTGAGCGCTTTTCCCGTTTAAAGCGGGTATATGTATGGAAAGCCCAAAAAATCTTGTAGAAGAGGATACCATTATTTTGTCACATTTTTTTCACATCATAGAAAAATTTCCCGACCTACCTGAACAACTACACCATGTAATGCTGATTCCTTCAAATTCTGCTTATCACTGTGATGTTTCTGCTCCAGCCCTTCAAGACAAAGATCCACAACGAAAATCAAACCGTAAAAGCCCTTAACAAAAAAATACAACCAAGACAACTCTAATGTAGAAAAAAAAGCTAGACCCAATGTAAAACGAATAAAGGTTAAACCAATTAATGACATCCACTGGATTACAGGGTCCTTTGCTGGGTTCAGGCATTTTAGGTACATGTATATTGCTCTATTAAATTTGTTAATTTTTTACTTTTAGTGTAAACCAGAAGAAGTAGGCCGAGAACTACCACAAGGTCTGATATTAGGGCATGGTTACAATATCACAAAAGTTGCTGAGATTAATGTTGATAAGAAACACCAGGGAGCAATAGGGGCTAGCAAACTCTTTATGGTCAGAATGGCTAATCCATGGGGTGTCAAGGAATGGAATGGACCTTGGTCAGATGGGTAAGGAATGATTTTAGATTTTGTTTTTGGTTTGTTTTATAATTTTATCATATTGTTAATGATATATCTATTACTTACCAATTTTAACTTTCGTAGATCAAAGGGAGATATTTGATTAGCTGCTAAAATCACATTCTTAACTTCAACCGGTAATTATAAAGTCCATTTATCTCATCTCAATTCTATTCTGGAGCTTCTTTATTTCATTAACTAAGAAATGTTAAAGTCATATTGACATTCCCTGTTAAAACGAATTCGATGATACCAAAGGAGCAGACAGAAATCTTTTAGTCAGAAGACAGACGAGAACATGGTAAAAAAAATGAAATGAAAGACAAACATAGAACACACAACCCTACACTGAAACCTTAAGCTGGAGTAGCACGAACCCTACAAAAACCAGGATGAGTTCAGGTGCTCCGGAAGGGTAAGCATTTCCTGCTCCACTAGTGGCACCCGTCAAGAATGGTTAAACGTTAAGTATTCATTTCTTGACAGAAAGGTGAAATTATCAGAGGGTTGACGATTGTCTTTATATAAATTTAATTCTAAGTACGATATCTCACATATAATAAGACACAACCTTATGTAAAATTGAGGTCAGCTAAGCATGTCCACGACAGGAATAATTATCTTATTATTGATTTTCTTAACTAAGAAAAAATACATTATTTATTGTTACTGCGCATGAATGCCTTTTGAGGCTAACCCCAAGAATTCATATGCTTACGGGAGTATAAGCTCAGCAAATAAGTGTTGATAAGCACATTGCTGACTCAAAAACGGTTGAAGCAACACTTTGTAAAAAATACTTGTATAATGCCTATACTTTTCGTCTGAAATTCTATCCCTATATATTTGGTCACAGGTTATGACGTTTTACAATGTTTTATATCTGCAGGTCTGCAGAGTGGAATAAAATTGGTCAAACGGAATGGCACAAATTAGGACTGAAATTTCAGCAGGAAGGAGAATTCTGGTAAGCAATTTGAAAACAAATTATTCCACCAATATGATAACTCAAGAGTTCTTAAATGACAGAGCTTAATACTAATAAAATCAGTGCGTGTTTAAAACCGAATATCGATACTATTTGCACAAATATTTTTTCCTTCAATACTTTGACAAAAACGCCCACCTCATAACAATGCATAACATTGGTAAAGATGCATTTTAAATTGGAAATGAGCAAACTTATGTATCAAATATGAAGCTTTAGATCTAGGTGTCAAGAAGGCCCTTGCCCTCATTTGAAAATACAAAAATGATTTTAGCAATTGTTTTCAATGCAGATGAGTATGCATTGGCGGCTCACCTTTCCAAAATCAGATTCACTTATGTACGAATATATTTTGGCAAGTGCCCCCTTCCAAAAGTTTGGATCCGCGTCTGAAAATAACACAGATAAACTTTACAGGTGTAGTTCCCAACGCCACGTTGTTAACATGTCTCTTTACAAAAATGTACTTGTAAATATGTCGATAAGTTGACAAACAGTCATTACTGTCCTTTATCTTACAGGATGTCGTTTGATGATTTTATCAGCTACTTAACAAATGTCGATATTTGCCATTTTGTAAATACGTCCATGATAAGTCTGAAGAAAACTTGGAACGAAAGTATAATGCATTCCGAATGGTCCGTTCAAGGACGCAATGGCGGTTGCGAATATGAATCTGCAACATTTTTAAGTAATCCCCAGGTAAGTACAATATTTGAATTTTTTTTTATTTTACCAGGAATTATTTTCTAACTCTATAGATGTATTTTTTATTATTATTTTTAGCCATAATCAAGACTTGTAACAAGTGTTATACCACGGCTTTTAGTAAGCTATATATATTGACATAAATATTTGTCGTGATTTATCATGTATTTTAAGTTATATAGTAATGATAACAAATGTGATTTTAGGCAAATGGAGACAGCAGCTTTTTTTAATTTCTGAAAAATCGATGTAACTTTACAGCATTTACCTTAATTGTAACATATTTCTAAAGATCAGAGAGTTCCGTATCTGAGTTGTTTACATTGGATATTTACGTTAATATAAAAATAGGAAATGTGGCATGATTGTCTATGAGAAAGCCAACCACCAAATGAAAGTCAAAATTAAACTAATACAGGTCCCATAGCGGCAATGACAACATTAGGTTATTAATTATTTATACGAATCATATTCCTTAGCCAGTCGTCTATACATATATAAATCGTTGAACGTATGGCAAATATAACTTGACATTAAATCTCAGACATCATAACTAATAAATTAAAAGATTAATGATTCTTTATACAGCAAACCAGGCTGGTCAAGAAAAAAAAGATAATTACCTTTGTCTTATTTTGCAGTATGTTTTCGACATCGCACAAGACGAAGATACGATATTGGTTTCTCTAGAACAACACGACATATCTCCAGGACGTCAACACTTCGGACGTGTACTCAACACCATTGGGTACAGAATTATGAAGGTGAGAAGCTATAAAAACTATAGCTTTCTCTGACTTAGCAGTTAAGGTATTCAGACCATTACTGACTTAGCAGTTAAGGTATTCGGACCTTCTCTGACTTAGTAGTTGAGGTATTCGGACCATTACTGACCATGTGATTATTGAAAATACCCGTATTTTCTCAAAGAACCTAACGTATCGGGAAAGATCAGGAAACTTCGGGAAATACTATTAATTTAGAGTACATTAAATCGAGTATTAAAACAGATTCACTGCAGATTTTTTTCTACTCAGAAACATTTTATTGTTGATAATTATTGAAGGAAATCCATTTTTCTTCTTAATTGTTACATAAATAAAATATTTGACCACGATTTTTATTATGGTCTGTATACCTTAATTATTTCGGGGGAGGACATTTTAGCGAAACGACGGGACATTTTAGCGAAAAAAGGATATTTGAGCGCCAAAAGATAAGACGTTTTAGCGAGAGATTTTTAGGACATTTTAGCGAAATTTTAAAATACCAAAGGACATTTTAGCGCAAAAAAATCAGCAATGTTAAAAGTACTTCTTCGGTTAGCCAGAGATAGTCTGTAACCCCTGCTCACCACTGAACCTACAGCACTTTACAATAATTGACAGGAAAAAATCTTTCATCAATTTAATCACCCTTTCTTCGAAATCAACATGTACGGTTGCTGGTTATAAAATATGACCTCTATCGGAACACAAATTGATGATGGATGAAATACAACTAACATAAATTTCCTCTGATTTTACAGGAAGTAAGCAAAATACAAGTGGAATATAGTTCCCATTCTTATAGCCGTGAATAGTATATAACTGTTTTTTGAAATACTTCGGGCAACACTTGAATGTCCCATCCATTACAGGTAAATTTTCGCTTAAATGTCCTATCAAAAATCCAGGTAAGCAAAAAAAAAAACAGGCGCTAAAATGTCCTATGAAGTTGGCGATAAAATGACCTTATGTAGTTTTTTTCTGGCGTTAAAGTGTCCTGTGCCCGGCACAAATTATATACATTATATTATCTTATAAGGTTGTTAGTAGGAAATATCTGTAAGATAAAAATTTTTAAAAAATCCTCCCACCCTATCCACTTTTATTACAAAAGGTGGATGAAAATTAAGTTATTAAATTTATTTGATCTAAATCTGAAAAATCACAGGAACTTGAAAGTCTTTGTAAAAGAAAACAGCACTCTAGTTGTTTGACAAATAATCAAATATGTTAAATATGCCCAATAAACATTGTGCTTAATTACTATGCTGGCAGATAAACTGGACAGCATCAAAGATATGTTATTAGGAAAATACTGCACAGCCCAGTTGTTCAACATTATTGAAATGTTGCTTAATTTTAACGCAAAATAAATTCTGCACAAAAATAATAACTTTGATATGGTGTTAACATTTGGTGTAAGATCTGATATTTCTGTAATTTAAATAATCCTCATTGACGAATGACATTCTCCACCTGCATAATTAAGTCATTTTTTTATATATTTTTTGTATAAAGTGACGTCTTACCCCCATCAAGTCTTCTGTATAGAAAGTTTAAATAGAATGGATCAAATACAATTTTATATAGTTTGAATAAAGTGATACCTTACCCTGTCAAGTCTGTTGTATAGAAAGTTTAACAAAACAATTATTGCTTCCATATTCCTTCCGTCATATTCTACTTCCTTGTTCTCTATTCCTTCTATGTCAGCTTCATTCAATGGAATTAACAACTCCTCGTAACAGTCTCTTGGTATATTGACCAACAGATTAACTGTATGGCTGTAAAAATTAATGGTATATTGTTTAAGAGAGTCACCATATGTTATAAAAGTTATTATAGTAATAAATGCTATTATGAAGGAATTTATTGATGTGTAAATTCCCGTAAAAATAACATTTATTGCAAATAATAAAAAAAATAGTCTGTATAATTTAAAATGAAGCTACAATTCATCCACAACAAAAGAGGTAGTCTAAGTAAGCTTAATTTTAATCTTTCTGTACTCTAAGGAAAAATTTGGCAGTCCAAGTAATATTATTTTTTTCCTTTTCTCATCCTGTCCTCATGGAGAAAACTGGGTAGTCCATGTAACCTAAACTGTTGTCCTTTTAAGAAAAAAGGAAGCTATAATTCAAATCTAAGAGAGGAACTATTTTGAAGGCATATTGATGTAGTCCAGGATATCATAAACATTGGTTTAACAATGGTAATGCCCAATAGAAAATTGGAAAGTGGAATGTGGTTCGGTCTCCATATCTTTGCTTTCTCGAACTCCTCTATTTTTAACACCCTTTACTTCTGTAATAACTACACAATTTTTAGTGTAAATAGACTATTCACAAGCTGATACCAGTCAGACTGGTAGAATTCATCAATGAATTTATCTGCGTAACAAGGGGTATTGTATAATGAATATCTTCCTATATAAGTGCATACCTGGTGAGATCCTCTTGTCTATCTTTTGATAAGGTTTTTACCATTAACAAATCTCTTAGTACCGATACCAGTCTCATAAAATGCCCTTCTTCTTCCTGAAATTGATATATGTTGATTTAGTAATGCTTATTTTGATAGCCGATCCTATCACATAAAATTGGTGTAAAATCTGGCAGAATCTCCCTCAACGGCGTCAGTCTCCCACCAGGAATTAGAATCTCCTGTGCAAATCGGAAGCAGATTTTTTTGGAAGAACTCGAGGTTTATCCTATATTGTATATCACAGTCCAATCAAGTTTTTGCAAAGACTAAATATCAGTTTTATAACTTCCTTATCATTTTTATGATATTTTGGTTAAATAGAACACTCGATGAGGATTCTGGTGGAATGCAAACAAAACCTGCACGATGATTAAGTCTTTGGGTGGATTAAAGTTTGTCTTACATTTCGAAACTTGACACCTCAGCATTGAATATACAGTAGATGTACATGATAATTTAACTCAAAACCAAGCAGGCAAAGACAATGTCACCACAACTTACATACTATTTTTATATCTTTATATAATGACTTGATGATCACTTATTTGTTGCAAGCTTTCTAACTACAAAACTTGATATATAGAGAGGAGTGCCACAAGGATCAATACTTGGTCAGGTGCTCTGTAATATGTTTTTAAAAGACATTCTTCTGTTTGTTGAAAAATGTGATTTATATAATTATGCTGATGATAATAACCTGTTATAATCTGGAAATTCTTCACACAACAAAAATCTACTCCAACTCATGCTTTTATCTGATTATGATTATTATATATTACTGGAGGACTGTTTTGCTTGTAATGTAAAAACTATTGGTTACTTCATCACTGAGTATTACAATTCTCAAATGATATACATTCCTAATAAGATCTCACAAACTTTACTCTTGGTCACTGATTCTTTTACTTCCTATAAACAGTGAAAATTTACATAAATTAATTTAATTCTTGGAAAACAAAAACTATTCATTATCAAATTAACACAGGAAAACAGAAAATATTAAAGCAGACTGGTAAATTGACCATAATCAGTCATACCATACCTCGTCAAGTGTGTTTTTATCTACCGTCACCGTTAAATTAAACAGTATTTTCAGTATTTCACAGATAAGGTCCACTTCCTGATCCACTAGCCCTGTACTTCTACACTCGGCATCACGTAACGTGAGATCTACCACTTCCATTAAATATGTAAACCCATGCAACTCATAACGAATTTTTGGTCTGTAAAAAATTTTTATAACATTCTTTAACTTTAGTATGTCTATATATAACAAAGTCATTTGAGATTTACAATAGTTTTATGAACATAAGTGCTTGCTAAAAATACAGTTTTCTATCTTCATTATGTACATAATTTAATCTTATGCTTTAACAAATAAATTTTTTATGTTAAAAAAAAAAAGAGTTTTCCAAAAAATTTTTAATACAGCCATCCACCAAATGTAAGTCAAAATTAAATTTCTACAGTTCCTTTTTCTGTCCCCAATAATAAAACTAGAGTCCATGCCATAAAAAGAGCTGTAAAAAGCTGCTAAAATACTAATTGTGAAACTATTCATAAAACATGACAATCGACCTAATCTATTGACAAAATGGTGAATGAATGCACTGCACGTTTGCTAATTTTGATGTAAATTGTCAGAGAGCGACATTTCTAAATAATGGCTTAATTGAGCAGGATATGACTACCTTAGCTAATAACCAGCAAACATAACTTCTTTTTTTATACTTGTCTGTGTGTGGTGTTGAGTTGTTGGTTGTTGCAATTTTTTTTAGGTGTTCAATATTTAGATCAATCTTGTTATTATATTTGAATATACTTATCAAGTTCTTTTGACCCTAATAGAAAAAAAGACAGTTCTATATAATTATGTGACCAAGATGGAAAACCAGTGAAATATGTTCCCATTAAATTAATTTGCTTTTTTACATTAAATGTCAGTTCTCATTTCAGGGATGTTTATTAATGTACCACCTACCTTGTATCTGAACATAATGCTGTCAGTAAAAACAACATCCGCATATCAAAGAACTGCAAAAAAAATTTCACATTTAAAATATGTCTAAAACCTCCTATGAGAAAATAAAGATAATTTTTTTTTTAAAAAAAGCTACCTTTTTAATTTTTTTCATATAAAAAGTACTCTTTGTATCAAGTTTGAATCTTATTTCATAAGTACATGAGTAATGGCACAGAAAATCCAAAATTAGCTATCATAAAACAAGGACAATACAAACTACCCTTGCCAATTTAATATTTCAGCATGGTACCTTCAATTTTGACATAGATGTTAAGATTTTCTCAAGTACAAAGTATTTACCAATTTTGGTAAAAATTCATTGAAGGATGTTGAGTCTAAGGCACTCATAAGGATGTTACAGAATAACAGACATCCATGTCATTCTTCCAAGGGGATAATTAAGATAAGAATAGATGTACAGTAATACAATAATGTCTAGTATTGATGACATATCAATGTTACTGAAGATATATTGCTAATTCTGCTTGTAATATAGCTAAACTCTAGTTGTTTTTTCCACGAATATATCAATGAAGAAATTTGTGTTAGATATGAATCCAATCCCTACCTTGACTTCATATTTTAATGCTGGATCTTTGTAAGTTTTCAGCCTCTGTATCGTTCCTTCTAAGCACCCATTTTTACTGAAATAAAAAACAGGTCAAAATAGAGAGTCCATTATCCAAAATTTGTAAGGCAGCATAACAGACGACATTTTATTATATTTTTTATATTTTCCTGTATAACAGTCACTGTAAAAGATATACCTATTCAAAAACTTACCAACTACACTAAGCATGGGGTGGAGCTCCCAAAGAGGTGTTTTCAATGTAATAAACATCTATGTTGAGGAAAGTCTGAGAAGATTACAAATGATTTACATAATTTACAAACCAAATAGTACATGTTTTAGAAAGCATTTTAGATATAGGTGTTGCTATCAGGGATGATTTTGCCGACCATGCCAACTAAGCGGAAATAACCAACCGGAAGCCAAATACTGCAATATAATAAAAGAATCATAATGGACAAATCCGGAACTACCAATAGCGGAAATCTGGTAAAAAGCGGAATAAAATCATCCCTGGGGATTTATCCATTTTAAAGCACATATAATTTTTCCACAGTGACCAACACATTTTAGAAATATTTCTATTAAACATGCCTTAAAGGTCATTTGATAAATTTTTATGAAATTGACCTATTTCCAATTGTGTTATAGTTATGTCCCCTGATTTACAACTACAGCTGCTAACATTACAATAATTTTTACCTCTACACCTAATTAAATTATACCAGTTAGTGACAGGATGTAAAATTACCCTCCAGCCGTTGTTTTCTTAAACAAATGTGAAGTTGATATATATGTAGAGAACATACTAAGCCAAAACTGTTGAAAAATCTATAGAAAAAATTATCCTGCCAAATTTTCTAATGCACAGATTGAGAACACAGATCCACAATTTTTTTTCATAGTTTTATTCCAGTACAAAAGGTCTTAAACACTATCATAACCATTACCTATTGGAAAGCTTTTTAATTTTAAACAGAGCAGCTAAAATCCTTAACCAGAGTTTAGAAACAGCCACATTTTATCGAGCCAAATACTTATTAATACAGGTACTAAGATCATGGCATAATCATGAAATTTTTCTATTGAAATTGATCAAATTGTACCTATGGTCTGACTTTTGTCATCAAACTAATCATTTTAATAAATTCTTGTGCAGGGCTCAAGCTACTTTGAATTTAGAGGGAGACTGAGAGGGAGAAGTGGTGGGAGTTTAGGGAGAAGTAAAAAAAAATTGTCCGCGCTATGCGAGGGTTTTTATAAAAGTTTACTTTTATAAAGTAAAATTATTATAACATATTAAAAAATACATGGAATAGTGTTGGTTTATAAAAATTCTTTATTTGAACCTCTCCAGTACTTAA
>JAULBM010323974.1:0-13372 GCA_032357055.1 Geukensia granosissima | reverse complement strand
TTTCCCTTACTCGCGACGTCACAAAGCAAAAACCTCTTAGTACAGCAGCGACATCAAGTGGAGGGTGAATTCCATTCTAGAATAAAAATCGTTTATTTATTTACCTTTAAGATTTGCAGGATAAAAGCAATACATGTTAATTAGTGGAAGAAATTAAATTCATTTGTACTCGCTGCTAAACGGATCAAATGCTCGGCGAAGCCTCGTGACATATTACCCGTTTCTATAGAGGAAGGGAAAGAAAACAAGAAATAAACAAACGGGTTAAGTCGAAAGACACGGTAGAATCGAGAACACGATTGTTGTGTTTATAAAACGAATGATTTTTATTTTCAAAATCCTTAGACTGACTTTTCCGCGAGTTTGTTGCTTTGCCTGCAACTTTGTTGTACTCTGTTTTACTTCTTTGTGTCATCGATGAATTTCCCTAGTAATCTCTTGATTTACCTTGTCAATGTTAGAATTAATATTTCTAATGTTTAAAGAATTAATTCAGCATACTGTCGTTGTAGTTTTCTTTTTTTAATCTTAATCGAAATCAGACAGGAAGTCGGACTAATTTAGAAGTTTAAGTATTTTTAGCAAAACGTTTTCTACAGCTTTGGACTATTTCACCACTTTGAATTTCATACTTAAATATCTACTTTAAAACGTGTAATGTAACTGAACTAGAGGTGAGCTGCTCATTTGATCATGTTGATATAGGTTTTACAATTTACTGTAAATTATTGTTCATAAGAAACAGTTACTTTACTTTTTGTCAAAAAATAAATATTTGTAATGTTTTGGTAATTCTTACTTTATTAAATATTTTATTTCCATGCCACAGTTTTAGAATCTCAACCCCTCGAATACAACAACGACCAATTAAAACATGAGATATATACATATAAAAGAAGTATGAACAATGCAGACCCCACAAAAAATTGGGGGGTTATCTTAGGTGGTCCGGAGGGATAAGAAATTCCTGCCTCTTTAAAGACATCCGTCGCATTGTCCATTTTCCAATCCGGTATATGTCATTTCAGGTTAAATTTCATACAAATAAATTTTATATAATCTGGTAATGTAAATGCATTATATATGTTCTCATGCCAAATTGTTTGATGTTGCATTAGTTAAAACACTTCTATAATAACTGCATTGGAAAATTAAATCCAAACACACGAGCAACGACAAAAATCATCATATATTGCGCTCAATAAGAATAGGATGATGACCTTGTCACGTGTGTAAAACAAAAGTGACAGCTAGCGCAAATGGGTGTTAAATTGATTTGTAAGCTGAAAATGTATAAATGATTGTAGAACTTCTGTTAACCCAAACGTCGATAAGGCTTGACCTATTACACAGTTATTTCCGCATAAATGACATTTAAGACAATGGCATATAACACGAAAGCAAAGGTTAACAACCAACAAAGGCAAATCAGGACAGAAAAAATAGGTTAAAAATAGGAAGTTCTTCAATACAATTTACAGCATCAGCAATTTAAGGCGAATGTAAACAATAATCAAATAAAATTCCTTAAAATTTAAAGGTTGTACGACAAGAAGCACATTTTTGCTCAAGAAAAGTCGTACCTACGTTCTGCTTCTGTTTCTCAACATATACTAGTAACAAAAAAAAAATAAAAAATGTCATCCACAAAGGCGTCTTTTAATGTCGATTTTCTTATAAATCGATCTGCCTGTCTTTGATGATGTTGTTTAGTTAAATTTAAGTTATAAGATTTTTAACAGAGGTGGATGTAACCTAAAATTAAGAATTAATATATAAATCAATAATTGTAGAAATAAACAATGATAAACCCATCTTGATATTGCGTAGTCCTTGTATTCTTATTCAGTTTAAATAAATGTTTACCGTTTCAGTCAAAGATGTCGTTGCTTACTGATTTAGAAAATGTTCTGTAGATCTCTTATATTTTATTACATATTATATACAAAATTAAAAAAAGACATTTTCGATTAGTTTCATTGAGAAACGAATTCTTTATAAAAGAAAAAAAAATCACGGATGTTAAATTCATTACCTTAAGTAAAAATGGTATCATGCCAAAATTAATACAATAACAAAAGAAATGAGAATGAAGAGATACAATACAACTACCTACAGCGTCAACTGTGAATTCATTAACAATATATATAAGAAGTAACAACTTTACTGAAATGGAATGTGTTAGTAACATTTTTCTAAGAACAAAATAATTAAAAAATAAACTTCCATTGTATGATTCATTTCCTATTCATAACGCTTTTAGAAAAAATGACATAATCTCGAGGAAATAACGACCATTTAAAACAAGAAAAACATGTTTTTCAGTTTTATATAAATAGATCCATTAACAAAGAAAACCATATTTATCTATACCTACAGAAGATTGAGGGTTTGGGAAAATGATAATTTTTAATTTAATTAAAGTATTGGATAACATGCGATTCGTGCTAAATATCCCCTACAAACTCGTGTCACTGATCACCCGCAGAATGTAAATAAACTGTTTTAAAAAGTATCTGCAAAGAAAACCCGCTGCACGACATGTCCAAACTATGATTTAAACTAAATGTTCAACATTTTTTCGAAGAAAACGAATAAAAATTTATGAAAACCATTTTGGAGTGATTTATATGAGAGGTAAACATTAATTTACATCTTAAACAGGAATGACGAAGAGTTATTGCAAATTGTAACTTAGAATCGCCCACACAGTGGTCATTTTGGTCTCATTTAGCAACAATATAAAACATACTACCGTAACACCCACGATTTTATGGGCAGTTTTTAATACTTAATTTCATATGATGTTATTCATGTTTCTGTTATGCCATGAATTCCATTGCGGCAAGGGTAAACCGTTTTTATATAGTCTATTGAATTATCAGTTTCCGGTGATAATCTGTGATATTTCTCACATTTACAACCGCTGTCATAAAACGATATCCGTTGTTAAGGTTCGACCAGACTTCAAGACAGGTCACCGCAAATTAAACAATATTAACCAAATCCGAGTTTAGCAGTGTTGTATGAATATAGTAAATTTTTAAATATTTCAAAATGTGGAAACCTCTCGTCAGTAGCATTAGTACCAAAATGTAGGAAGGCCGAGGTCCAAACATGGTAATGTGAAGATATCTTAGTTAAAAACCAAAATGTGCAGCCAAATGCAGAGGAATGGACAACGTCCATGTGCATACAAGGAGGGAAGCCTTTTACGTTATTTCAGGGGTCTATAATATATAGTATGCCTGAAAATCTCTGTGAACTATCTCGTGGTAAACTTAATGCTTACACATGACAATCGCGACCAACTAAAAGTGTTCAATGCATATATTAACAAATGGACATCTTCCAAAGAAATGCTGAGTTTTTTGTTTGGTGTAGATAGAGTCATTGAAAACATTTATCTACAGGAATCATAACAGCTAAACACAAATAATACGAAAGAATTTGATTTGTAGAAATAGGAGATGTGGCATGTTTTTCAATGAGACAGCCATCCACCAAATGAGAGTCGAACTTAAACTTCTACAGATCCCATGACGGCCTTACATAATGCACCAGAGTCGATCAGCTTTTCCGCACTAACATTGTAATTTCCATTTTCAGACAGAAATTGAAATTAGAAATGATGCCGAGCTACATAGATAAATAAAGCAGTTAAATCGGGAATAACAGTTTGTTTATTTAAGACGTGTATGTTCATTACAAATTCATCGCAATAAGATAATGACAATTCAATTCTATTGATAGGGAAGTTCTATTGATAGGGAAGTTAATCTCTTCCCATCAGGAGTAATTGGTTTAATAGATTTTTCATCAGCAACTCACTCTGAAACGGAAATCTAAATAGGATAGTCAGATTATCAGGAACAGTCTTACTTATCACAACACAATCAATTTTGTTTAAAGTCTTCTCTTATGATTCACGTATATACCCACATATTGCAAGTTTGTAACGAGACTTTATCACTAAGTGATAAAGCAGATAAATTTGATTGGCCTATCATTAGGTAAGATTAATTTTTGGAACATTTCTGTTGGTCGGTCTGGTAAGGGTTCGCCCTGCGAGATCCTCGTTAACCTCGCGCGCAAACTGCAACAAAAATAGGCCGTACAATATAAAATGAAAAATAAAAGAAACAAGTTTAACATCCCTGGGATATGAATATCGCTCATCCGCGTTCTGTAACAAATGCGAATTCCTTTCATTATTTACGCATACCACCTGCATTGCGCAATATTAACTGCAATGAAACGTTTCTTTGTTTTGTATTTACACATTAAAAAAGACTGAATTTTTCCTCAATTTATTAACCCCGATGTTAATATCAAATTACTACATGAACGATTGAGAACATTCGACCGATGAAAAGCAGGCTCTGGACAACATTCTAACAAATCGATTTTGTCAACTGATGTATGAAATGGTTTTAAAATAAATCGCAAAATGACGAATGAACCTGCATATTTTTCTGAAATAAAAAATGTTATAAAAAAAGAATGTATCAGGAGACCTTCTTCACCTTTTGTTTTTGTATAATAAAATCAAAATTGTAATATGGAGATCGTCACAAAGAGTAATTGACTTTCCGGAAATGTTACGTTTAAGTGCAGATTCCGTAAAGTTTGATGGTTTGTAATTTATTGATCCAAAGATTTTTCTGTCTTGATCAACTTTATTTCCCAAAATATTTTTCAAGGCCAAAATGTCATATAGTCTCTAACAGAATGTTTATCTAAATGAAAATGATGGATGGTGATCATGTCATGTTTTTGCGTCTTATTAATGGCAGCTACATCAAGTATATTTGGAATAAGATGTCATTTTTTTCCATATAAATACATGTTAATACTTACAACATAGCTTTCAAAATAATGCAAATTCCACATTTGGTGTTGAAGGGCTAAATGGAGGAAAAAACGTAAGATGAGGCATATTTTTTAAACGATAAGTAACACTGACATGTTCACATGAGGTACACATGACAACCTGTCAAAATATATTAACAATACTATATTGGTAGATACATAATCGACTATCTTGTAATTATTGTATGCATCTAACGACACCTTTCATTGAAAGATGGTCTGCTGAATTGAACTGACAATTACTTTCCTTGTATTGAATAAAGTTCTTTATTCAAATTATACACTTGCACCACTAGACTTTTTTAATTTAAATAGGTGTACTTATTACAAATTTAAAGCAATTTTGGCTCTTGTGTTTTCTAACTGTATTACTAAAATCAAGATGTTTAACGTCGGTAAGATAAAAGGAAATCGAAGATACCAAAGGGAAAGACAGAAATCGTTACTGGGGATTCATTATATTTCGTTGGATACAAATTTTCGTGATTTTCGTGGATGCTGTCAAACCACGATTTTAAATATCCAACGAAGTGCATTTTTCACATTATTTGAATATTAGAAATTTTCAAAACCACGAATTTCAGTAACCTCGAAACTATGATTTTTTGCTGAACCACAAAAATTGGTAACCACGAAAATAAATGAATCCACAGTAAGTCGGAAGACAGACAAGACCATGGTGATAAAAGAACCGAAGACTAACATAGAACACAAAACACTACACTGAAAACTAAAACTGGAGTAACACAACCTACAAAAACCAGGGTTGGTTCAGTTGCTCCAAAAGGGTAAGCTATTCTTGCTCCACTAGTGGCAAATAACAAATCACTTAATTATATTACTAATATATCAAACCAGGAAATCTGAAACTTGCATGATGATTAAAGCCTCATTTCACAATTAGTCATTTTTTTATACGGCCTTTTCACTAGTTTAGGTAAATATATGAAAATTCTTTACAGCAAGGTCGTGTAATTATTAACGACAACTTTGCATTTCATCTGCCCAATAAACCTCTTTTAAAATCGTTTGATCTTTTAACCGAAAACTGCATTCATGTAAATTCAATATGACTGGTTATATCGAATTTTATGTTTCAGTTGTATTTGTCACAAGGGGTACTTCTTATATTTTATTTAGGACAAATTATCTAAAAAAAGTAAAAAGGATTGGCTTGGCTCAATTGAATATTGCATTGAGAACGTCTTTTTTATAAAGAACAATTTTTTGTTCAATTTTTCTTTGTGGATTTTTTGTGATTTTACATATAAAACTGTGAAACAATGAAACACAGTATACCTATACATCTGAAACCAATGCAATACACAGATTTATTACTTAAACCTAATCCTTCTTTTAGACACGAACTGTTTCTAAGTGAAATTCGATGTCCTCAATTGTGATTATTAACTTCACATGATATGTTTATAACTTTACAACTTAGCTTCAATATTCTGGTTAGATGTAAGGACATTCGTTATATCTGCTTTATGTTATTATTAATTTTTCCCTTAACTCTAAGGTATCTTATTGAAGTTTGCATTATCATTTATTCTGAGTTCCTGTTCAAAAATCTTTGTCTATTATCTATAAATTAAACTTTGTGATGTACAAGAAAAAAAGCCAGGTTCAGACTGAAATCTTGAATTAATATTGACTTTCTTGTTAATAGATTAATACGGAACTAAAGAGTTTATACCTGTTATAGCATTTTCTATTTCCTGTCTAAAAATATTTCATATTGGCATTTGCGCAACCCATGTTTTCTTTGACTTCTAATGATATTTAAACACTAAATTGACACCGCAGTGAGGGAAATATGAATATAGTTTCCTTATCGGTTGATTTTTGGTTTTCAACTAGCAGACAGCAACTGCAAGTACACTTTTGAGGTCGATACTTTGTTTTATTTTGTATTTAGTTTTAATTATATTTGTTATTGGTTTCCAGTATCAGTCTCAAGTGTTAAATTCATTTCAACCAGATTTTTAGTGTTTGTTTTTTAATGTTGTTTTGTCACACCACTGTCCCAGGTTAGAGGGAGGGTTTAGCGCTCACCAACCGGTTTAACCCAGCTACATACTAATGTTCCTGTCCTAAGCCAGGAACATGTAGAACAGTGGTTGTCATTGTTTTATAAGTTATTTTCGCTTGAGATTGTCGTGTTTTATGTATAGTTTCACAATTTGTATTTTGGGACCTTTTTTTTACAGCTTCCGTTATGGTATGGACTATGGTTCATTATTGAAGGCTATAATGGAACCCGTAGAAGTTGAAATTCTATTGTCACTTGGTGGGTGGCTGTCTCAAGTACAATTATGCCACATCTACTATTTTTATATAGTAGATGTATATGAAATGGCAAAACTGTTTGTCTGTCCCTTTGGTATCTTCGAATTCCTTTTTTTTTAAATCTGATGTCTATATTACTTGGATCCTTATAGAAGAACTGTTCTGGCTAGGTATTTATTCCGAAACAAGAATTTACCATATTCAAAAAACTCCATGGCAATCGATGTTAGACAATAAATTCAACTAAAAGATCAGCTGACAGCAATATAAAAATATAAAAAGATAATGATGCATCGGTAAATTAACATAATGTCGTTGGAAATCATTTTTTTTATCTTACATATACATGTCGAAATAGATTTCTCGATGGAAATATCAATCTCGTTATGATAAACAATAAATAATCATTCTCACATTTTCTTGTTAGATGAGTTTGCTCTATATTAGATGCGAAACTGAGAAAAAATATGAGACGAATGCAATTTTTTTTTTCTGAATTTCATATCTGTCAAAAAACATCAACACCTGAAAATGTTGTTTAATTTTATAAATCCAAAATAGAATACCTCTTCAGAGCAATGTCCTTTAATATGTTAAATGTATTAATAATACAACCTACTCGCAGGCGATGAAGTAGCTGGTTTTCTATTGTACAAGAATAATTATTGCTTATATTTCATTACACAATGGCCAATTAATACAAAAGCCACTGTCATTAATACAAGCATGATATGTTTCAAGACCTGAAGGAAAAAATCGAAATAGCTTTTAAATACAATCATAATGTTGCCGAGACTTAATTGCAAAATGATTTTGCCTGGAAGATACAACAACACATGAAAACTAAGGCACAATGTCAATGTCTATGTTAGATTCCTTGTTTTGTTGTTATTTACTCCACTATGTGAATAATCCATAGATAATTCCAAGTGGTTTCCACTGTTATCTTAAAAAGAAAATTCAACTGGCTAATTAAGTTAGATAAATAATTATGATCATCGTATTTACGCGTGATTTTTTTTGCTCCTATTTTGTCATGAGAGTCATTCTTCAAAATAAGCAAACAATACCTTAACAGTCAGGATTACTACCATATATTGAATGAGGTCATGAAAGATCAATTGGCTTTTAAACTCTTCATATTTGTCTGGGGAAAAATATAATTAAGAAATTAAAGATATTAAAATTTTGAATATAATCCAAAAATAAATCAATTTTCTATG
Organism: Geukensia granosissima; assembly: GCA_032357055.1. Lineage (NCBI taxonomy): Eukaryota > Metazoa > Mollusca > Bivalvia > Mytilida > Mytilidae > Geukensia > Geukensia granosissima. The sequence continues at coordinate 4,985 of JAULBM010323974.1, read as the reverse complement.
CACAGTTTTTTACCACCAACCAAATGAATTTTTCATTCCTTAAACCATATAGAATTCAACATTTTTTTAAATAAAAAAACGGGTAGACGTAAAATAATTCGCTCTTCACTGAATATTATCAAAAATGCACATGTAACAAACCATGGACAAACCTATGACAGTTTCTTTATAATTAGTCTTTAAATACACACTATGCGTGATTTTCCACGTGGTGCTCGATATTGCCAAATCAGTCGACTTTACCCTTTTCTCTGGTTATTTTGGTTTTTGTTTCGCTTTCCATTTTAATATAGATAAACGTACTGGCGACGACCGAACGAACAAAAGTGTAACTGAACTATGATACGAAATGTGATACCTTGTTCTGATTAAACATCTAACTATATCTGAATAAAATATTCTAGTCTGCAACACTTCATACGACTACGTAAAATTCTTTCAAATGATTCTTAAGACAATATATTACAAGAATTTTTTTTTCTCATCAAAAACGTGTATATAAACCCTGAATACCCCACTATAGTCTTGCTTAGTTAAATTGTGCAATTTTTCCTGCTTGTCATTTTTCTTGGGCCTTTCTGCTACGATGTTGATGACAATGGTTTTTGAACAAGAATCTTGTTTTTCCTAAGGGGAGTTGCACTTTTCGATAATAAAGCCGGGAGCGGACAACAAGTTACGTAAATTATTGTAGATTTTTTTATAAAAATGAGGAAAAAAGAGCACCCTTGTGTTCCCGTATGATCCTTCTTTGTAAAATAGAATCTTTATTACTTTAGTCTTAATGTTCATTAATTTTGCCGGAAATGTATGTTTTGATAGTGATTGCACGGCGTATTACCACAAATATTGCAAAAGATTATTTGATGATAACGCGCGTCAGACTATTAAAATAGTTCCTGTGATGCCTGTATTATTCGGTTCGCTAGATCACAAAAATACAGCGCAACTAGCGCAAAGGCAGCTTTTAGTGTTTGTTTCCTTAAACATAATTAAAAAGGAATATCAACAATAACAGCGTTGAATCAAAATATATTTACAATAATATTGTGTTTTCCGTGTAATATGCCAAAATATGTCCCAAGGTTTGAAGACATAATGCACGGCCAGGAGGTCGTTTATATTGCATATTACATTGTCATAATAAATATTTATTAAGCACAATAGGCCCCCTGTAAAAATATGTAAAAAAGATTCCTACATGCAGAGTAATAATCTATAATAATATTCTAAAACAAGTATATGGAATATATGCCCGAAAGATACTATTTACATCTTACACAGTTTAAAAACAAATACAAAAAACCAAATTTAACTGCGTTCAAAAGATTTTTCTGAATTTACCTTCATCAGACATGAAAAGGGCCAAAAATAAAAAAGATCAAAAATAATATTTATAATGTCGCATTAGATATACGATGATATTTTAGATATTTTTTTATATCTTTGACAAAGGTTCGTTGAAAAACGATGACGGAAAAATATTGATTGTTTACATAGAAAACACCGTGTAAATTAAGACCATATTGTCAAAGAACTCAAGGCATTTAGAGGTATTGGTACCCTTGGGTAATTAGGAGATGGCATTCATTTTCGAACCTTGTGTAGCTCTTTCCGAGCAAAAGTCTGAAAAAATTGCTATTAATTTTATTGTTTAAAGAGTATATATTTCCTGTCAATGTCATGTATGTTATACTTAACTTTTAAGTAACTCAAATTCAATTGAAAAGAATTAACCCATTTATATTGTTCGTTCCTCGATGCTTTTGGAATGCATCGGTGTTTTTTTTGAAGGATTATTAACTGGCAAACATTGATACGATTACTTATAGTTTACATTCATGATTTTAAATATTAATATTTTCGTTAAAAAATCAGTTTATTTTAAGCATGAACTGTGTTTTTTCAGCTATTTTCTCCACAAACCATGTTAAATGTAATATATTAGAAATCCATTGTAATATTTTCTGTGTTCATTGTTGGTATTGAAGGAATACACTATCATGTCCTCTATATTTAAAAGCGACCTGAGTAATTCATTTCTTCCTTTCGACTGAATCATATGAAAATAATTAGACTTAAAAATTATGAAAAAAAGTCATGCATTTTTTTCATCTACTCTGAAACCTATTAAATTTCCTATGAAATGAGACCGATACAAATACTTGTAAATTTCATCATGCTTTTCGTGATGGTTTGTAAAAAATCGTCGATTTGCGTTCCTTTCGTTACACAAGTCACATAACATTCTTTGCAAGCACATTTAAAAATGAGTTCAATATGAACAAATGTGCAAAACATATTTACAATAAATTTATTACATCTGTTATCGTGTCAGTATAAAGAAATTTTTATTTTGTTGAATTTTATTATAACTACAAATTATTAAAAACCCGATCCCACTTCTTTCGTCCGTCGAAATAGGTTCGTCCGTCTCTATGCCGTTCCAGTCTAATATCACGCAAACGCAAACCGGGCAATGAACGTATTACAGTATTTTTTAGTTATTAAAATAACACCGTGACTTCAAAGAAAACATAATTAAACAATATGCATAAAAGTTTAAGATCAAGCATTTTTGAAGCAAATATTATTTACTAGTAATCTGTAGGCGTTCAAAGTTTGTTCTTCAGCTGTTAATAAATTAATAAACTCTTGGTTTAAAATTCTGTACTTACTTCAAACAATATTTTTAAGGATATTAGGACGTAAAATAATTCGCACTTAACTGAATATTATCAAAAATGCACATGTAACAAACCATGGACAAACCTATGACATTTTCTTTATAAATAGTCCTTAAATACACACTATGCGTCATTTTCCACGTAGTGCTCGATATTGCAAATTCAGTCGACTTTTCCTTTTCTCTGGTTATTTTGGTTTTTTGTTTCGCTTCCTCATTTTAATATAGATAAACGTACTGGCGACGACCAAACGAACAAAAGTGTAACTGAACTATGATACGAAAAGGGATACTTTGTTCTGGTTAAACATCTACCTTTATCTGAATAAAATATTCTAGACTGTAACTCTTTATCCGACTAGGTGAAATTCTTTCAAATGATTCTTAAGACAATATATTACAAGAATTTTAATTTTTTTCTCATCAAAAACGTGTTTGTAAACCCTGAATACCTCCACTATAGTCTTGTTTAGTTAAATTGTGCAATTTTTCCTGCTTGTCTTTGTTGTTTGGGCCTTTCTGCTACGATGTTGATGACAATGGTTTTAGGACCCGAATCTTGTTGTTCCATAGGGGAGTTGCACTTTTTGATGGATAATAAAGCGGGGAGCGGACAACAATTTACGTAAATCATTGTAGATTTTTTATAAAAAATGAGGAAAAGGAGCACCCTTGTGTCCCCGTAGGATTCTCCCTTGTAAAATAGAATCTTTATTACTTTAATCTTAATGTTGATTAATTTTGCCGGAAATGTATTTTTGGTAGTGATTGCACGGCGTATAACCACAAATATTACAAAAGATTATTTGATAATAACGCGCGTCAGACTTTTATAATAGTTCGTGTGATTTTTTTTAAAAGCTTATTAACTGGCAAAAATTGATACGATTACGTATAGTTTACCATCATGATTTTATATATTAATATTTTCGTTAAAAAAAATCAGTTTATTTTAAGTATGGACTGTGTTTGTTTTTCAGTTATTTTCTCCACAAACCATGTTAAATTTAATATCATAGAAATCCATTGTTATATCTTCTTTGTGCATTGAGGGTATTAAAGGAATACACTATCGTGTTCTCTATATTTAAAGGCGACCTGAGAAATTTATTTCTCCCTTTCAACTGCATCTTATGAAAATAATAGGACTTTTAAAAATATGAAAAAAGTCATGCATTTTTTTCATCTAGTCCGAAACCTTTTAAATTTCCTATGAAATGAGACCGATACAAATACTTGTAAATTTCATCATGCTTTTCGCGATGGTTTGTAAAAAAATCGTCGAGTTGCGTTCCTTTCGTTACACGAGTTACATAACATTCTTTGAAAGCACAATAAAAATGAGTTCAATATGGACTTATGTGCAATACCATATTTACAATAAATATATACATCTGTTATCATATCAGTATAAAGAAATTTTTATTTTGTTGAATTTTATTATAACTACGAATTATTTAAAAACCGATCCCACTTCTTTCGTCTATCGAAATAGGTTCGTCCGTTTCTATGCCGTTCAAGTCTAAGATCACGCAAAGGCAAACCGGGCAATGAACGTATTACAGTATTTTATAAGTTATTAAAAATATCACCGTGACATCAAAGAAAACATCATTAAACAATATGCATAAAAGTTTAAGATCAAGCATTTTTGTAGCAGAAATAATTTACTAGTAATCTGTATACGTTCAAACGTTTGTTCCTCAGCTGTTAATAAATTAATGAACTCTTGGTTTAAAATTCTGTACCTACTTCAAACAATATTTTTAAGGATATTGATCCATTCATATCATATCAAAAGAGCTTTTTTATTTGAAATTTTCTCAAATACGGATTATCTAGACTTAAATCATTAAAACGAATTCTATAGAATAGTTTAGATTTCAATATATACTTGGTTTTAAAGGGACATTTTATCTATCAAACTTAATCTACAATTTATGTCTTTTTATGAGATTTTGAAACTTTACTGTGGAACACAAGTTAATGTTGAAGGTCATGTAGAAACATTTTAATGACTTTAATACTGAATAATATAACACAATATAAAAAAGAACTCTGTTTAAAACGTCTAAAAAATAAAACCTGGTTGCAGTTGTGTGATATATTGATATATATAGAACTTACACTGTTGAAATCAAAATTTAATTTTATAAAGGAGTAGGTCTGGTAAATCCCCTTTTTGGCCCCAAAATATAGCAGTTTTACAAAATTGTTAAAACGTAAACTTTTAGTTATTTATTGGACAGTAGAATGCTTCTGCTACATAAATATGGGTTGTTTTTGGCAATACAATGCA
>JAULBM010323963.1:0-13372 GCA_032357055.1 Geukensia granosissima | reverse complement strand
CTTTCAATCTTTCATCATAGCAGTAGTGTTACCCGCGTCTGTCTGTCCATCCATGCGTACATCCCTTCAATAACATTGCCCCTTGAATTACCTCAGCTTTTGGATGTTGCCGTGGAGGATATCACCTTTGGCAGGGGCATCTGTGTCCCATGGACACATTCTATTCTAAGTTCTTCAATAATTTGACAGGAAATACAACATTTATATTGGGGAGATTGTTTATAATACATGCTATTATGTTATTTTGGAAATGACATATAAAACCATATAAAACAATTTTTATAATGAGGTTTCTGTTTAAAATTATATAAAATATAAAAGTTAGGATTATAATAGAATAAATATTGATTAAGATATAAAAAAAGAATGGATGTAAAGTTTAATGGAAACATAAAAAGTTTTTGTTAAAATTTGTCAATTTTTCAAGATGGCACCACAAGGCCTGCAGTAAGGGTTAATATCATTTTTGATGATCCAATAATAAATCACAATTTCACATATAAGATGACTAACCCAGAACTAAAATTTTGAGAAGCACAATGAAAAAAACAACTAGGGGCAAATTTTCAACCATGATTCCTGACTTTGGACAGGTACACAAAAAATGCTGTGGTTTAAACTAGTTTGTACCAAATCTTCCCTAGTTTCATTGTTACAGTAGACGAATAAAAAAGAGGGGAAAGAGTCAAAGTTTTTTTTCAATTTCCACCCCCATTTTGCGTGTATAATGGAATCTTAGGGATTCATGATAAAAGAAGTGTGTAAAAAATATCGAAAAATTCAAAAAGTAATATCAGACATATAAATCTGGTCTTTAAATATTTTGGAGTAAAAGTTTTTCACAAAAAATGAAATATTCATTCACTTACTTCGACTTTGATCAATTATTTAATAAGTTGAATCTGTTGACTCTAGTGATATGTCATTTCAGGTTGAAATCCGAGCATTAGAAAAGTTGTTTGTTTCCTTCCAAACAGCAATCATGAATGTGAAGGAATGGTTAGCCAAAGCTGAGAATATTCTAGGCTCCCAAGTACCTCAATATAGTCAGCTTACTGATGCTCAAAAGGATCAGTTTAGGGTTAGTATAGTTGGTTTATTTATTGTATTCAAGTTATTAAGTTGTCATGACAAACTTCAAGAAGTCGGAAATGTTTTAATTTGGCTGTGTAACTTAAACAATGACTTGAATAAGGCAAAAAATTTCTGATTGATGGGTTATATTTGAGCTTGCTCACTGCAGGCTGATGACACAATCTTGCCAAATATCCTATTTCACTTATGCAAACTTATTGGAAATATTTTTATACATTGATAACATATTTGGCATTCAGAATCATTATTCTGCATTTATTAGATTCATTTGGTAGAAACTGCTGTATGGCACACTATAGGGGTCATTAACCAGTAAGGTTCTGTACTTCGCCTGCTATGTAATAAGGTTATTTGTTTTGTCTGGATATTTTTCAGAATTCAGTCTGAATGTATACAGAGTAAACTCCCATTTTATTGTTGTATATTGTAGAGATTACAGTTAGAACTGAACGAGTTAGGCAGCCAGGTTGATGAAGTCAGAGAGACAGCTATCAACATTATGAGTCGTAGTGATAGGTACCAGAAAATGGTGGAACCAGAACTGACACACCTTAACCAAAGGTGGGAGGAAGTCTCACACAAAATAAAGGTACAGATTAGAAGGATTTAAAATTTACTTTTGTATAGACATATTGGCAATTTTTGTTTAGTAAATCTGGTTTTAAAGTGCTTTAATATTCTTTAGGGTTAAGACCTTCATGCCCTTTACAGCAATAGACACAATTAAAACAGCAAAATTAATTTTTAAATTTTGCAGATATTAGATAAAATCTTTGTAGCATTAGTATGATATTCTTCAAGATTTCTGTTTTAAAGATATACTTAAAGCAAATTTCCATATAAGGAAAACATTCAGATTAACATTTGTAATTACAACACTGTAAATTCAGAAATTATTGCATGCATTTATTATTGGGAAAGTTGCGATGATGGTGAAAATGCGAGTTTTAACAATGTGATTTAGTTAATCCTGTAACAGAAAACAATTAGCAAAATTCAAAATGCGAGTTTTAATTATTGCGATTTGAATCCTGTCGCATTATTCGCAATACTAAAAACATCACAATAATTTCTGAATTAACAGTATATACTTCTTGCAGATTATCATCAATAGATTGCTTTTTTAGGAAAAACAAAAAGCTATGTCTGTGATACCAGAGATAACAGAAATCAAACGAGTAACTGTTGCTCATGTTTCGTCTTCACCGCTTCGTAACTCATCACCCGATCGTAAATCCAGAACTCCTGATAGATCTCACTTCTCAACTGAACGTTCATCACAATCACCAGAAAAACCACCAACACCACCTAGACGTACATCTGCATCATTGTCACCAAGAGGATCCATGTCACCAATGTCACCCTTGTCACCATCGAGAATTACCACTTCACCATTCAAAGAACCATATTGTGACATTACTGATGAAGAATTTCAGGAACTCTATGATAAAGTTTTGAAAGATATTGTTGTATTTGATCATAGTCTAGTCAACAAAGGAGAAATTTCCAAATCTGAAGTTAGAGGCAATCTTCAGGTTACCATACAGGTATGTTAGCTTATTAATATTGACAGACATGTCAGCCTCTTTATTTTGTCACTGTGGAGACTATATTTACAATGGAACTTCAGTAACTTAAAACTTGGATTTAGGCCATCATTATATATTTCCTCTTTTACAGGTATTAAAAAATTTTCGGGAGGTTGACAGAAAAATTTAAAAAGAGGATTTTGTGAAGCTGAAGAAATAAATTATTTTTTAAAATGCATTAATAAGCAAATTATAGTACACCAAGCGAAATTTGCCACGACTCAAGTCCAAATATATTGAAAGTTAAGCTACAAAGTATGTCATGTTATATATCGTTGGAATTCTAATTTTTTGCCGCAACTCATTTTGCAATTAGAATTTTAGCTTTCCTCAGCACAAAAAAATTTCCCATTACACCTCTATGCTAAATTTTTGACATTGAAAAAATTGTCTCAAAATGACATGTTTTCATAGCAAAATATCCCACTTCAGTGTAATAGATGGAATACAATTTAACTTTATTCCTAAAATTTCATCTTTTATCTGTCATAAAACCACCAAAAATAAAAATTTTATCATGTCTTGTTACCTGAGACCATTGGTTAAGTGCACCATCAAAATGAAGCAAATTTACAAAGTCGAAAAAATTAACATTACACCCTATGGGGAAATTTTTTATATCAAGTTAAAATGAATTTTTAGCTACAGCTTCAGCTGCGGCAAAAAATTAGATTTCCAACGATATATAATATGATATATTTCACTGTAAAACTTTTGATGCAGGTTCACTTTTGTTGTGGAAAAATTTGTTTGGTGTTCTTTAGTCAATTAGCTTATATGTTAAGAAATCTAAAACCGAACATTAAATTTTCATTTATTTATTAAGGAGAAATTTCCCTAATATTAAAGAATCACTCCCTTTTTTAAATTATTTTATTTTGATTAAGTACATGATTTAAGTTGCATTAAATGGAAAAATTGAAAAGGGATTGAAAATAAAAATTATATTGATAATACATGTAGTCACTTTTATTTTTTATTTCAATTACACAGAAAATAGGGTCGGTCGGTTCTGTAAATAGAAAATAAAAATTGTAGATTGTTTGATGATGGAGGTTCAGGACAAATGATAGATGGTTTGAGCCATTGAATTTTGGCTGAAGTCCATTTGTATTTTTAAAAATGAAAGAAAAATGTAAAATTCAAGTTCAAAAGCAGAAATATTTATGAAATAAAAAGCTTTTTGTTGCAAAAAAAATGTGAGGTGTGCAGTTTACACAACTTCATATCCTAGAGGAATTGGAGTTCTTTTATCCTAATTGTTACATTATTTATTCTTTAATGATGTTATTCACTTTATGTTCTAACAGATTTCCTCACATCTTTGAAATTTTTTGGTTGAAAAATTTTTAAAAAATTCATCCATAAGATGGACTTGTGCATATGTCACTGTTTTGTCACCAAGTTAGTTTTTTTATCAAATGGCAAAGGTATTGTATAATTATTACAAATCATATATTACAGAGTATGGAAGATGAAGAACAACAATTACAGAGTGAAGTGAGTGAGGTGTCAGACAAGGGCAGACAACTGTCACACAGTATTGACCTTTCTGATCATGACAAGGCCATTCGAATATACAGACAAGTAGAAGATTTAAAGGTGTGCTATTTTTGCCGATATTTTAGTTATACAATGGAAATGGGAGATTTGTGAAAACAGAAGTTTGAAATTGTTTAGGTTGAGCACTGAAGTCATTATAATTACTGAAATTAAAGAACAATTTGAGTTTATATTCATGTAAAGAACACTTGATAGACTCAAAAAAGGGGTTCAGGCTTCATTTTCATTAAACATCCCAATTTGAGGATTTCCTAAAAAAATTAACCAATCATATGACAGCATTTTCAGATTTTGAGACAAACTTGAGGATTTGAAGAAAATCTCGGTTTTAGATGTTTTATGAAACTGAAGCCAGGATGCCAGTGTTTTTTTAGCTATTTAATGTTAAATGACCAAAATTTGAGTGTATATACATTAACTGAAAAAAACCAACAATATAAAGTTATTAACAGTAGCTACAGTTAGGTTGGACAAATCTTAGAACCAAACTGTTTCCTGAAGCCAGAGTTTTGTTCATCAGATTTGTTCAATAACTTACTTTATAACTACTATGTTATATATCTTAGCATTTCCTCTTTTGTAAGATTCTTAACCTGGACAGTGCCATATTTCTGTTTTATAGACCAAAATTTATCCATGATTCAAAATACTAATGAAATTTAGGCTTGCAGTCAACAGAATTTAGTAACCAAGATTGTTCAAAGCTGGGGATTTATAAAAAAAGTTATTACAATTTTTCAGTACATTAAGGACTGTATGTTAGTATTTTCAACCCTTTTGTTTTTAACCAAATTGCACATATATTTTGAATATCAATTGTCAGTTCACAATTGGCCCTTTCGTAGGTCAAAAAGACTTTCAGGGATAATATTTCTGATATTCTGTTCACCTGGAGACTGCATAGAAACTGGTCAGTCAGACTTGAAGCCTTTTGAAAATATCATTTAAAATGTCTACATAATTTCAGACCAAATGGAACAGTGTGAAGACCAGTGCTCAGAACAAGAGAGAGACTATTCAAGTCTTAGCCCCCAAATGGAAAAAGTTTGACAAAGATACAAAGGATCTTATCTCCTGGTTAGATAACATAGAGCTTAAACTCCAGACATCAGACTCTAAAGATGTCAAGGTATGTAAATGCTGATATTTCAGGTCATTATATGAACATGTTCACCTACACAGTGACACAAGCAGACATGATTTTTCAGCTTTTTTGGAGAATTTCTTTTTCTGAAAATGGGATTACTTCTATTTTATCCTTTACAACCAATAGAATTCAGTTTTTGGTAACCCTTTACCTTTATTTCTATGTTTGCAAAATCATGTCTAGAATGATACTTGATCTTATATGCCAAGCTTGCTCAAGATGTATTCTGTTTTAATCCAAATTATAAAGTTTAGCCACAAAATATGCAACGGTGTGAACATGGTGAGTGCCTGATTTCTGGCTTTACCTGATCCAGATTATGTAAAGCTAAGTGTGAACAGGCCCTTATTTGGATCAAGATATAAGAAGTTTACTAATGGTGGATCATTTCAAGAAGATTACTTAGTGTAGATCAGATGTAAGAAGCCAAAAAAAAGGGTGGATCCAGATCTAAGAAGTTAACCATGAGTACATCCAGATCTAAGAAGTTAACAATGGGTAGATCCAGATCGTAGATCTAAAAAAGCTAACATTGGGTAGTTCCAAAACTAAGAAGTTTACAGTTGGTTTATCCAGATCTAAAGCTAAAAATGGATAGATAAGATCTAAGAAGCTAACAATTGGTAGATCTAGATCTAAAAACATACAATGGGTGGAGTCAGATCTAAGAAGCAAATCTAAAATCTAACGATGGGTAGATCCAGATCTAGAAAGCTAACAATGGGTACATTTAGATCTAGAAAGCTAACAATGGGTACATCCAGATCTAAGAAGCTTATTATGGAAAGCCACCTAATGGTGAATTCAGGTCTAATAGGCTGAGGGTGGACCTAGATCTAAGAAGTGTAACATGGTTGATTCAGCACAAAGAATCTAAGGGCGTAACTCTTGGGAAGCTAACCAGTATGAATTCCAGATTTGAAAATTCTTTGTTGGTGTACTGAACTTCTAGCCTGATATATAAACTGCATTTACTGGACTGAACATAATTGCAATGGAACATTTGTAGAAAAGTTGCAAAGCTTTCATTTTGAGATTGTAACATTAAACAAAATAATCCATCTGTACCTTTAAACTTACTTGGACAGTTAAATTCATTACATGACCGACTGTCATTATAAGCTCCATCACAAGGAGCACCTCCATAATCAGGTTCACAGGATTTATGCCTCCACTGCTGACCTCCACCACACGTTACATTACACACACCCCATTCACTCCATTCAATGAAGATGCCATCAACTACAAATATTTTCAATGTCAATATGTTACATCAATCAGTCCAAACTCTGAAACAGTGGTGACACGTCCTAGCTTTGGCTAGTAATGATTTACCCCACTGCAGGAAGCTCTATCAAATTTTTGTTTACGCGGGAAATAAAAGCATTTCCATTTTAAGATTATCAGGTGGTATTGTCATAAATTTCAGTTACTTCATTTACAAATATTTTAGAATAAAACGTCATTGAAAAATCACCCATTAAAAAAAATAATTTTCATCTCTAGTTGGTGCAAATAACATCAGCAATATTGTGATGTTGCAAAACTTTATTTTGTGAGGTTAAAAAGTTTGGAAAAAGGCAACAATAAAAAATGCATGTTTATTTAAATTTCTTTAGTTCGGCAATGAATAAAAAAGGCTTGGGGCAGCGGTTATAAGATGAGGTACGAATGTTGACCGCTGTTTGGAGCTTGCAATCAGTCTTGTAATTCCAGATGATGTAGGAGGGTGTTAAATTTAACAGTCAGGGTCATGTAAACATAAATATCTCTTGAAATTCTTGTTTCATTGTACAAACAGAACACATGTATCTACATGTTATACGAAAACCTTCATCCACTTCCAGTTTCTGACTTTCTTTCTTACTCTCTAACTGATATGGCCAACAGGCAACAATGTTTACAGACAGGTCTTGGTGAAGGGAGAATTTGGACATTTTGTCCTTAATTTTATGCTCCACTGACATTGTTCAAAGTTTACATTAATGTTCATTAATATTCATTCCTTAGGTATAAGAAAATCATGCAATCTTGCTAACAGATTACCCTTGGTGTAAATATGTTCAACTTTTTTGATGTGGTTTCTTATCTGTGGATTTTGAACTTCAAGTTGGCAACCATGACCCACCTTACTTTTACATTAGACCCTCTTACTTATAAGTTATTACTTAGTCATTGCATCTGAACTATGAAGTAAAATTGTCTTGATGGTGTCCTACTATAAAAACATTGCTGATTGAAATAAAACCATGGTGGTCTTTTTTGTCAGTTAACCTGAGCCAATTGAGTTATTAAGTTGCAGGAATTATCATTGAGAAGGTCTTCTACCAAATTGTTGAATTGTTTGCTGATCAGACATTCAGGATGTCCAACAAAACAACATATAGTTTAATATAAGAGTTCTCTTGAAAAATCTGTTTGTAAGATATTGCTCTGCAACTTGGAAACAAAGGCCCTTTGAGGTACCCTTGAGACCTGATATCTTTCAGACAACATAGTGAAATTTCTTAGTTGAATATAGGACCCTATGATTGTAATCTTGAAAAGCTACAGTAGATGGAGAGAAACTGTGAGCAGAAGAAATGATCAGTAAGACCTTCCTACTATATACCTGCATCTTCACCTGTTGATAATGAATTATTTTACCAGTTGAGTGTTAGTGTCTCAAGAGCCTCAGGTATTATGTATTTGACTTGTACAAGAACTTGTACCCTGCCTTCTCTCAATACAAGCAAATTATAAATTTTGAGGACATGGGTAGTTGTTTGTTTAAGTATAAAAAAGGAAATGTCTGAAACGCTTTGATTTCTTGGTATTTATAGAAATTTTATGTGCATTCTGTGAATTGGTTAATTGTTTTTGAAAATAGACTCTTTGATATGTGAATGTTTGGTGTTTTACAAGAAGAATAAAGCGTGCTGTATGTTACAAACACACCTAATTTTGTATATAGCTTTCTGTTTCTGTAACATTACCATCATACAACATTTTTTGTTCATCAATTAATTAATTCTAATGAATTTACCAATACTCCTGCAAAAACCATTTTATGAAGATCGTTGCTTCAAAGCGGGTTACTAATTACAACTTCAAAGTAGACACTTGTTGAGAAGATATAATGAAATCACCAGCAAAGAACTTAATATTATGGGATGGCTTTAACGTTCATTTGTTCTATAGAGGTATATTGTCTACATGCAGTTTTGTTAATTAACTGCAGATTTTGTGATGCAAAGTTAAAAGTAACTTTAATCCATGATGGGTTGTAACTGCATAATATCATGCAATTTCATTGTAGAATAATCCTGAATCAGATCTTACAAAAAACTTCAGTTTATTACCACAGACAATTTTAAACCAAACCTGCCTTAAAGGACACCTCTATTAAGCAAATCCACTGTGTTAAAAGGTTACTTTTCCCTTTCCCTATTGTTCATTTTATTTGAGATAGACATCCTATAGGAGGTCATTTTTATCAAGCACAGATGAACAATGGTCAGTTGACAGTATTTTAGCTAGGATTTCAAGAAATGCATGAAAACGTATACCATAATCATTTGAATTGTTAATAAGTGCTTCTGACATTTTTTTTACCTATTTTGGGCATCCTGTGCTAATTGGGTACATTCAATCATTGATTTTGTGCACAAATTAGTCATAAGAGAAAGTTTAAAGGCAGAAATGCCAAGTACTGTCCTAATTTTAGCAAGCTGGAACAGCAGACTGGAATGTACAGTTTGGAAAAAATTTTTGAAACCAGGAAAAGTAACAAACTGGTGTAAAATTGTAATATTTTTATTTAAGATCTGTCCTGACGTCATTCTGTTTATTTCTGACACTGAAAGCTGCTCTTGTTTATCTGCAGAGAAAATACATCAAATTCTACAACATGTTGATGTTTGGCATATTTATATGCACCATGCAGACATGCATTTTATTGCGCTATAATTAGAACAATATTCCCCGGCTAGTGGTAGTTAGACAAATTGTTTGATTTTTACAGTGTATCATATTGATGAAGCCTATGTATAATTACATCTCTTTAGAACATGAGATAGCTTGTTTATCTGAATGTTTGTGTAGAACAGATAAGTTTATATATACAGATGGACAAACCATATGGTTTTTTGTTAGAATTCTTAAATAAAAAACTAGATTTTCTTCAGGTTCAAGACCATTTTCACCTAATATTGGAATGGCAAGGTCATTCCATTGCAATTGTTTTCCAGAGAGTTAGGGCCCTTTGAATGTTGGTTCAGTCATAAGGACACCAGCTGTGTACACTAAAACTTTCAGCAGACAGAATTTTTTAAAACAAATGTGCACTGCCAAAATATAATCTAAATCAAAGAAAGATATATGTATACCTATCTGTCTTTGTTTTTAAACTGTCACTGGTGAAAATGATCTTTCTTTAAATAGCTTTATAGGGAAAATACTCAATTACCTAAAAAGTTGGAAAGCCAGCAGATGGAATTTTAAAATCAGAATTCAAAACATGGCTTGTATAAGTTTTAGGAAAGAGAGAAACAAAGATGTTGATACTGTATACAAACCACAATTCATATTCTCTAATCAAAAATACTTCTTTCAATAAAATACACCTTCAAATATAGAATCTTACATTGTAAGCCGTTGATTATCATACTTCTACAGTAGAGATAGTTAAACCTTAATATTTCGAGGTTTACCAAGAAATTTTAAGGTTAAACTATCGAGACTGTAGAAATATAATCAACGGCTTATAATGTAAGATTTTGTTTCTCTAATTTTTTAAGCAAAATATCGTAGAAAAAATTTTTTAGGTGGGATCGTGCAACGTCTTTTATCATGACCTTGGTACAATGGACATAACTTGTGTACAAAACAAACAAACATGCTACTTATTTTTACGGCATTTTCATATGTATTAGCCAAAAAATAAAGTAATTCCTACCTACTTGATATAGTCTTTTGAAAGCTCAGTCCTCCAGGGTAAGAAATAAGATCGTGACAAGTCTTTGCATTTGTGAAGCGAAGCACGCAGGGTCTGAAAATCAGCCAATCATCAGCCGAGAAATAACAACCCTTTAGAGATTAGAAAAACATTTCCAACACCGGTTGAGGAGTTTGAAAATACAAAAGAATTAGAGAAAACATAATTCATTCAAATGTAAGGTAAAATACCTGGAGTCAAAGATTACATCAATAAAACAAGTTATGTCATTTCTGGAACACTGAGGTGAGATATATTACATAATTTACTTAAATTAAAATTTGAATGCATGGCACATGATAAGATTTGTCAGTTACCTGCCCAAGGTTAGTGATTCTTTCCGGCTACTCTGGCTTCCTCCACCAGTAGAACTGATTGAAGCAATGTGACTGAAATATAGTTGAAAGTGACAATTAAAGTTTGGATACCAGGAGTCAAAGATTTTGCAAAAACAAGTCATGTCAGCCCTGGAACATAAAGGTGAGATATAAGCATTATCCACTTAATATAACACTGAAAACCTTAACCCTGAGAATTTTCTTAGCTACCATGACAACAGGGACAACTGCAGTTTTGTCTTGCAGAAGACAAATGATGTGGCAAAAGGTGAGACCGGTATACCAATTCTGACAGCCACTTAGGTGTCATAAATTGTCAAAATTTGTGATTTAGTTATGACAGCAAGCCTTTATTGTACCTCATTCATATGTTATAGTTTTTCTAAGCCATTTATATTAAGAATGCCAGTGAATCTTGATGACTGTAGCCTAAACCATAAGCCTGGCCCTAGATGCATAAAAAAAAATATCAGAGAAATTTCTTCACTTTTATTAAAATATAAACTCTCCCACATTTTGATTGCTTATTGCCATGACAGGTAGACTTGAGAATTTTTTTTTCATTTTTATTGCCCTGGCTTCAGTTCACAAAAAATCTTAAATTTAGATTTTTCTCAAATTCTTGAAATTTTCCTCTATTATTGATTGGTCACTTTTGGAGTTCAAGAGAAAGTTGAGATTATCCTCAAACTGAGATGTTTTATGAAATGAAAGGACAACCTGCATGTTATTCTAGCAATTGATTTATGAATCATCCTTCATTAGTGCTTACCCAGTATACATAGATTAATACTTTGATTCAAATAAATGTCAGAATGCCCAACTGTAAAATTACCCACATCAAAGTACGATTGGCCATCGATATAAATATAAATTTTCTGTGCTTAACCAATCTGTTATTACCTGTATAAATAAATCGGGCCAGAAGCCACAGGTATGATGTCTGCAAATTTGAACAACCTAGCACTAGAATTAGCCATTTTGTATGGTAGACAATAGGGAGAAAACTATGTTCGCAGGGATACATGTTTAAATCAAGAATGGAGCATTTTTCAAAGGGACAATGTTACAAGTGGTGTCAATTTCCAAGAAATGAAAGGTTTCTTATGGGGCCATTTTGAAAAAAGTTGAGACATTTTTACATGATGATTTTTCAAATTTTTGTAGTGTTTTTGAGGGGGTGATTTTACAAGGGGCATTCAGACTTGTTACACTTCCATTTTAATGTCAAAAATTTGTCCACAGTAAAAGGAGTTGTTTAAGCTTGGTTTAAAATAAAATTTAAATGTTTATTTTTAGACCATGATACTGCAATGAATCTAATGTTGAAGAAACAGTTACATGACATGAAGGAAGAAAATGAGACACTAAAAAGAAGTATACACAGACTGACAGTAGAACTCAGTGCTTACCAAGCAAAGTTTAGACCCCTGTCAGCTGAAGAAAAGGTACAAACTGTATATATTTATCAATAACTCAGTGCTTACTAAGCAAAGTTTAGACCCCTGTTAACAGAAGAAAAGGTTCAAAAACTATTGTTCTATCAATAACTCAGTGTTTAGCAGGCAATGTTCAGACTACTGACAACAAAAATAAGATGCAATTGTCAAGTAGTGTTTGAATGAATAACCTACCAGGCAAAGTTCAGACCAATGTCGAGTGAAGAAAACGTACAAATATCAAGTATAGTATTGATTTATGGCCATCAGGCAAAGTTCAGAATATAAGAAATGTAAAATGTAGTGTGAGAACAGATATTCACCTGTTTACAAAATTATTTTTGACAGGCGAAACTTTTTTTTTCTTTATCTGACAAATATTTGATTTCATGAATTAAAATTTAACATTCTTACCAATCAGGACTCCATAACAAGATTAAGTTACCAGTAGTAGGAATATCAAGAAGTTTAAATTTTATTTTACAGACCACAGCTGGGCTATTGGGTTTACCTAAGGATGGACCTATCCCGTCTTGGCTGGTAAGTTTATCAACAAGAAAGCTTTTAACGTAAATGATATAAATACATTTGAATTTTTATCATGTTACAAATTCATTTTACAATGTAATTTTATTTTAAAAACATTTCATCACATTAATTTAAGTTTTAGTAAATAATAAATAATCCAGAATTGTGATGTTATGCAGCACAAACTTTTGCAAATTTGTTGAAGATTGAAAATAATTCTTAGAACATTAGGCAATTCTACTGTATCCATTGGAATTTCAAAGTATTCTGTGATGTCTTTTAGAAGCAAAAATGGAAAATCTGAACTAAAAATCAATTTTATAATTATGATAATTTTAAAGTTAAAATATGTCTTCTAAACTTAGTCAAATCATAACACATATTCTTTTTCTAAACATATCAAAATAAAAATCTTTTGTTTCATTCCTGTAAATGTATTTTCAAGATTTTTTTATAGATAGACACCAAGTATTTATCTCCCCTGTTTCTGGCTTACGATGACAGAATAGCAGAGAAAGACAAATTAATACTCAAATATCAGGTATAGTCCTTCACTTATAACTCTCAAATCTGCCTGTGCACTAAAAATTTTGATAGACATATATATATATATATATATAAGAAAAAGTTCAATAAAGATAAAAATCGGAAAACAGTTCACATTTTACTAGCGCTTTCACTGTTTACACAGATCTTCA
>JAULBM010323952.1:0-13374 GCA_032357055.1 Geukensia granosissima | reverse complement strand
ATAAAAAAGTGATTAAATAGTAAAACGGCGCCTTATATATAGCAAGACCTAAAGATTCACACATGTGCTTGTAACAGGTATGCGGTCTCTTTTACCAACATACAAATCTGCAAACGTCCAATACAAATCACAGTGGTTTTTTTGTTATTGATTTCTTAGGTCTCAATGCTCCAGTTACCATTTTATCTTTATGATTTCTTTAACCTACACATGTACTGTCAGAGAACTGATCATCTAATTTTTGCTGCTGATACAAGTCAATACTTATACCCGTTTAAGTCGCTTTATTTGTTCTCAATTATAATCTTTGGTATCATTTGAATTCTAAGAGATTTGAACAGATGTAGAGTTGAGAGCTTGTTATTCGGGCACCTCCAGCGCATTGCTTTATCGTCCTATGCTATAACACTAAAACATGAAGTAATTATTAATAAGGAAAGACAGAATTAAGAATTAACAGAATTTATGTTAAAACCTTATTATAATGAAAATATAGTCATAGTCTTCTAAGAATACTTTTGCCGGTCTAACGTACTTTTAATAGACATTCTTTCTTTACCATGGATCCATTATTGAAACATGTTATTCATCGAGTCAATATTATCAAAAATAGAAAAATCGATTTATTATATTACTTCCACCACATTCATGTTAAAGTAATTTATAGAAAAAATAGTATTTATTGTTTTCTCAGATGTCTTCAGTCTGTAATTTTATTTTATATTGGAATTGACAAGAGAAAATGTCGCAATTTATCTACTTTTTTACTCCTGAAACACGCAGAATGATGAATAATGTTATAACAATTTTTGTCAAAATGGCAACGGTGATACCTGTTATAAACACTGTAATATATAGTTGCTTTTATTAGATTGAAGATTTAATAAAAACTCTGATTATTAATCAACAAACATTTTAAACCTATCAAAATATTAGCAAGTAGATTGATTGAATGTTGCTTAACGTCCAGCGGCAACAATTTCATGCATATTCAGGACGAGAGCATTTTAATGAATGATGATGAAAGAATCCTGCTTTGTACTAGATCGACAAGCTGAGCCGTATTTTTAACGTGCTAGCTCACGAAAGCAGCAGTCCGCAGGAAGACATGCCACTCATGGACAACAATGCCATCTCCTATTTTCATACCTTACTCAGAAACATTATTCTGACTCGAAGCCGACCGGTCTTTGCTCTTATTCAAAATGCTGCGTGCAAAGCGGAGAAACACCAAATGCCAATTTAAAGGTATTAGGTTTAACACGGCCGGGGATCGAACCCATGACCTTCAGCGCCGACGCGGTGATAATAAGTAAAAGGTATACCACAGATAGCCTAAACAGTTAGAAAACTTAATCGGTGATACCGATTAACCAATCCTGTCACAATAAATTTCTATCCATTGGGTGCACGAAAAAAAAAAACAACAAAACAAAACAAAACAAAAGCAAAGAGAAAAAAATCACAAACTGACCAGTATGGCTATCAACAGGTTTACAACTTGCTATCTAAACTATTTAGCAAAGTCTTATTTAATTTCAGTAACTAGGGTCTAATGATGCTCATTTTTGAATAATAAACCTTTTCTCCATTCTTGTGTGGCAGCAACACATAACTGTAACCAAAATTTTAATTTTTAAGTAGATATACACGATTCAGAGAATTACGACAGAGTTCAATATTCAATAAAGTATCGTCAGTAAAGTGGAAGTTCACGCAATAATCGGCAAAATATCTTGTAAAATTACAACAATCTCGGTGACAGAATTACATATGTATACGTCCTTGATTTAACGTCTGAACGATTCATCACGTCATCCATCTTCTTTAACAATGAATTCAGCAACACGAATTGAAGCAATAACGTTGAAGTAGTTTTATTTGAATAGGCCACATCATGTCTGTCTTGACAAGTACAATGACATAGAAGTGGAAATTCGTGAATACTACGAAACTTTTTCCTTGACATTTAAGACCGCAAGTATGTAATTTCTTTAACAAAAATATTTCCTGAAGAACTATCACTGCTAGTTAATGACGTTACTTTGTTACAAAAAAGAGTAGAAAAATAAGAAAGATAATAAATGGTTACATTATACATAAATGTACCATATTATTCTACAGTTGTTGAAGTTCCTACAGCAATGTAGCAGTTGAAGTTCTCCAAGAGCTAATGCAAAAGTTAAAAAAAACTTTCTTATTTTAAATAAAAAACTGGTTAACACATCCATATGCATAAATCAGTAAAACAGTTAAAATTGAAAAGTTCGTCTGAAGAATAATAGCTTAGCGAGATATCCAAGATTTATAGTAACAAAAGGTACTATTGTAAATAAAACAAAATCTTTTTCAACTGAGGAAAAAATTCGATTATGGCCTAGATCACAAAAAAAGATTTTGTGTTGAAGCTGAAATTATAACATATGGCTGTCACCTGCTAGAATAAATCAGCTGGAAAATTTAAGTAGTGTAAACCAATGAGGCAATGATACAGCAGAATATAAACATCTCTGTTCCGCATGAAAGGAAAAATATTTTGCTTCTCTTAACATTAGAAAAATATTTTTAAAGGAAACTTATGATTTTTATTTCATTTTGGAACAAAATAAAAATCTCACCCCCTCTCCGATAAGAAAATGGCTGCTGCCTAAATTATTTTTGGAATCTCAAGTCAATTGCAATGATTTAAGTTTGCGATGTTGTTTGCATTTTCACTCTCTACTGCGTGCATGAATAAAAACCCTAAAATAGCTAGAGGTAGGAACTTGAACTTTCTTTGAAATGATTTCAAAGCGACAATTTAAAAAACAGGCATTAAAGTGTTTTAAAACTGAATTTAATTTCACTAATAATTGGGTGTCACATGCTAACACGATGTCCGCCAGTGCTGCGTGAATTCTATGTGTGCGGTTTGGAATGCCTTGTTGATAAGAAGTATTATGTCCTTTGTGGAACAACGTTTCCCTGTCGGATTTCTTAAAATGATCTTAAAATAGTTTCGGATTGAAAGAATGATTTGACAACACTAAAAAAGCTGTTTGGTAATCCCCATTTTAATCATTTTCATAAAGAATCATCAAGAACTTTACTTTCTGTAAAATAGTCTGAAATAAACGGTTTCTTTCAGGAAGGAGTTGAAGAATCAATGCTGATCTTTTAAAAGTATCAACTAATACTAAAAAGGATTCAAATTAAACTAAAGAACAGGTGTTTAAACTTCTTCATTGCAACCATCGACTCAAAAATGCCGAAAGCATTTTTTTCATAAAGAAAAAGGATGTTTGGTATGAATATCTATGAGATAGTCATCTATAATGTTGTGATCACAAACTCCTTAAGGTTGTCATAAAACACATATCTACACGCTAATCAAACGAAACAACTATCGGCCAAATATAGTAACAATGTAAAACAAGTAATACATAAACATAAAAACAACGGCATTGATTGGATTACACGGTCCCTGGCTTTTGACAGCCGCATAAAATATGTAGTTAGTTAAACTTGTTTATGGATACTCTCAACCCTCCCCTAACCAGGGACAGTGGAGTGACAAAACGACATAAAAAGAATTCGAAGATAACAAAGGAGCAGACAGAAATCGTTAAGTCGGAAGACAGACAAGACCATGGCCAACAAAATGAAACGAAAAAACACAGAACACACAACACACAACACTACATTGAAAACTAAAGTTGGAGAAACACGAACCATACAAAAACATAATAACCAATGCATAAAATTTAACTGTTGAAGTCGGTACATAGTATTGAAGCAAAAACAAATTAAACAAGAGACAACTGACGTACCGAAATCAACATTTAAATATTTCAACACAGTTGATAACAAACCTGGTTTTCGAAAGCTACGACCTTAATAAAAACATGTCCGCCTGAATTTGGTGTAAAAATATGATTGAAAGCAGTTGAAAATAAGCTATTATGCAAGTACCAAAAATAAAAACTACCGAAAGCATGTATAGCAAAATTGTATTAATACATTGACTAATGTAGATTTTTGAGCAGGGAGTCCATGATGATACCAAGGAAGACAATATTCAAAGATCGTAAAAATGTTATAAAAATAACCTTATGTGTATAAGTTTTATTCAAGACCCAACGGAATATGTTTCAACCATAATTTTACATCATAAAAGGATTTACATTTTTTACCGTGTAGTTCCCAAAACATTTCATTGATAACTGAAGTGTAGAGACGGTCATATTGAAAGATACGCGTGACCTAGCAATTGTTGAGCAGTCGGTCGACGTGACCCAGCAATTGTTGAGCCGTCGGTCGAAAATAAATTACTTAGTGAATTAAACTTGTTGGCATCGAGGAAACATTGAATTTCGCTAATAATTTCTACCAATGAACATTTGGACAGATTGAGTGTTCAGAAAACTACTTGCCTGTATTCATTAAGACCATCTCGCCTTACGTAGTTATTGTATGTTTGTGTATGTGGTCTCTGAGTATCGATGGATTGTTTGTTATGATTGGTACAGTTTGCTGGAATGTGCGATATTTTATACCACTCCTGTTGTTCTGTTTTGTTTTGTATATCTCAATGTGCCTAATTCAAAAGCAAAAACAAAAAACATTGCACCAGATTTGAAAATTTGTATTATTTTTTGCAAATTATAGACTATAATAATATATTTTTCACATAAGCACCGGGAAACCTTTAAAGCTGTCCTTTAAAAACTTTCAAAATACTTCTTATGTGAGTAATGTCTTTCAATGCTAGGTTTTGTTTAAGAACTAGAGAATAAAGTCAAATCATATGTTTATTAAATTTTGTGGACTAGAGAAAAAAAACTTGGATTAGTACTCTTAAACCTGGATGTTATTAGAAATTAATCTGCAACTAAAATTGATAAGAGTACTTTTAGATAATCAAAGCAATAAATCGTTATCACTTGTTTTATTAACCTCATCCTCACTGGAATTATAAGTATCACATTTCGTTCCCTAATTGTTATACTAATCACTCGTTTATGAACTAGCGATTCAATACAATCCAACCTGCCATATAAATTAATTGCTTATTTCAACCCTAGCCATGTAGTCTGTGCACGATCCCTCTGAAAATCAATTATTATATTTTTTGGTTTTCTTCTTAAAGTACAAAATAATTTTTTAAGTGTTCTACGAAATTCACTACTCATTGAGCAATAAAGAATGAAATTTACAGCGTTGTTGATCAGTGCAAGAATGTCCATCGCATCTCCAAGAGGTATATAAACATGGTCAAAGAAGCCCTTTAAAACAACACTTAATATAATCAAAATCCCTTGTGGAAATTGGGTTAATAAAAATAATACTAATACTGCTAAAAGCATTGTAGTTGTTTTCGATGAGTCTTTTGGCTTATTTGAAAATATCCCTTGCTTTGTTGTAGATCTGGAAGCCCTTAGACGTCTGTTTACAGTTTTCAGTAACAAAGACCCATAGATTATCATCAAAATACACGGAAATAATTTTGCTAGTAAACTGTACAGCATTAAGTTTACCATGACAACCGGTCGGACATTCGGTGTTCCTAGAGCAAGATCATGGAGTACATATATAGACGTATTGTCAAAGCGTACTAATTTATTTGACAGGTAATTAGGAATTAGTAAAATCACAGAAGTTATTACTATTACACATACAACTATCCTGGCTCTAATTAGACGTCGCATGCGAGTCAAAGATCCCTTTGCAGGCGATTGTATATGCTTGTAGCGAAATATTGCCAGTGAAACTCCAAGCCAGATAGAAATAGTATGAGCTGTAGCTGAAAAATTTACATGGAAGATTAAAAATGACATCCAGCCATAACTATTTTTGTCTTCTGATAATCCAGGCGGATACTGGCAATAGAAATGGAAGGCGAAAGGTGTGTAGGAACACATTGTGAGAATATCAAATACCGCCATAGATGTAAGAATACAGTTGATTGGTGTCTGCATATGCTTTCTAGTCAAAACTATAATGTTAATGATATTTGTCGGAATTCCGAAAAAGCACACACACAGACTTAAGTATCCGTGAACTGCCATATATCTTTCACTAATTGTTTGTAATGTTGGATTCCAAAACGGTTCGTTTCCGTGAAAATACGATAAATAGTGATGAATCGAAACGTTGTCCATAGTTGTTGTGGCTTCCATTATACTGAGTTGTAATAGTTGCAATAATTCTCTATTTTTGTTTACTTAAATGCTTCAACATTACATTAACCTAAAGACGTAAGTTGGAATTCTTCTACAAATAAAAATAAAAATGTATTAGTAAACAAGGCAAATATTCAATTTCTTATCAAACTTCATACTATATATCGTATCATAATTCCTTTTTGTAGTAGTTGACTGTGTATGATTTTTATTTTGTTTTATGATCGAGATCAAA
Organism: Geukensia granosissima; assembly: GCA_032357055.1. Lineage (NCBI taxonomy): Eukaryota > Metazoa > Mollusca > Bivalvia > Mytilida > Mytilidae > Geukensia > Geukensia granosissima. The sequence goes on along the minus strand of JAULBM010323952.1, from coordinate 6,978 downwards.
GTGGGATATTTTGCTATTCGAAAAACAACGATTTCTGTTTGCCTCTTTGGTATCTTCAAATTCCTTGTATACCACTTCAGGCTCTGTGGGTCATATGGTGGTCTTTATAAATATGTTTATCTATTTTTGTGTATTGGATAAATTTGGAAACTGTGTTTGTTAATTTCATGACACCTGATTGTACTTTTTGTTATTTATACTACATCTATTTGTTATTTTTATCCTCTTGTTTATGTTGTCTGTTAATTTTAGCACTCCGACTTGTAGTATTTTACTTTAGTACTACTGTTTGTGGTGTTTTTTATTTTATAATACCTTTTGCTGGTGATTTATTTTTATCACAACTGTTTAATGTTTTTTTTATTTTACCAATCCTTTTTGGGTGATTTATATTTAACTCTTTTGTTTATAATGTTTGTTACTGTAATCACACGCACTGCGGTGTTCGTCAGTGGACCTGTTACCTGTAATTCAACAATTAGACCTCTTCTCAGATTGAAGTTAACCTGGATTAGAACTATAGGATTCCCAGATAGGTGTTGCAGGTGAGACAGGCAATACTTACCCTTTCGGATTATCTGATCCTACTCCTTGTCAACCTAGAAGTTCGTGAGATTCCAACCTGATTTGAAACGAATTGACACTGTTCCGAATTCTACCTCACGATTTGAGATTTTAAGAATCGACTTCGCACGCGTTCCAATTTCTGTTTTTGTAAAGTAGTTTGTAAAGACTTTTTTTTCTGTTTCCATATTATCATTTAATTTGTCTTGCTGTTTCCTTTTATCTTTTTGTTATTTGTTTCGAGTTTGTATTGTCTCTTTGGACTATGGAATTTATGCAATTTTGATAACTCGCATGAATGTATTCAACCCGGACTTATTTAATCTACAACTTATTGGACCTACAAGAAACAATTCACTAACTAACTACAGCATGTCTTATATACATCGCACCATAAACAGGACCATTGAAATGACCCCCCCAAAAAAACAAAAAAAAACAACAAACTCATGAACAAACCATATATAGTATTGAAAACAGAACCCCACAACAAATTATAGACTTTACTCTCACAAACAATTTATCGCAAACTAACTGATTACAGTGTCTCTCATAAACATCAAACCGTAAACACGGCTTGTTACAGGATCAGAAACAACAACAAACGTATTGGTTACAGTGTCTCTAGCAAAAAAACCACATGGTCGATTACGGTGCATCTACAAAAACAAACCACAGGCTTAGTTCAATGGGTACTTTTAGGATCGACTAAAAATCTTCTACGAAACAACTGATACCAGGTTTGATTAACAGGATTTCGCACAGGTTCGACTTAAGGACCTTAAAAAATTTTTTAAGTGTTCTTCTCACAAACAACAAACATGGTCAACTATAGAGCCTTCCACAAAAAAAAATTTAAAAATATATATATAATACATGCCTGGACTACATAGTCTTCTGTTTATAAGAAACCACAGGCTTGACTATAGGATGATCCTCCCAAAATCAACGAACTATACTAGGGACTAACGAGTGTCAATTAAAAAGTGCGAATTAATAAAATTTCGGCTATACGCAAACAACTTTGTATAAGGTACATTTTATGCAGGAAATTTATCTCAAATTTCCAAGGTTTTGGTTCTACTGTTAATCCTTGAAACATGGGTAATGTATTACTAAACTGACAATGACAACCTTGTGAACATGCATTTCTTGTTTGTTTTAAAGATATAAATTGTAGGAATAAGAGTCAAACACCACCGAATGTACGAGACGTATAAAGTCAAACCCTCTTGTCAAGCAATCGACCTCAGAGGAAAGGAACCTTTCCTTTGGGTGACTGAGACTTTTGCGTCTTGTACTTTAGTAGTATCGACCTTTTCAGATTATATTCTCATTCATCCGTTTCACTTCTATCGGTAAATATGAAAATCAAAATATAGTGGGTAACAGATAAAATGTTATACCGAGTAAGAGGAAGATAGCTGTCGTTTCCGACGACAGTATTTATATGGAATTTTTAGTTGAAATAAATGTACTTCATCTTATGATAAAATTTTCAACCTCGCATTTTGCGTGGTGGTGATAACAATTACAAAAGTTTAATTACAAATATTATATTATGTAAGCTTCAAATCTTGTGAAAACTTGCGAAATAGTTGTTCGCATGATTGCCTATTCAAATATTTATTTATTAGGAAAGCCACTTAATATCCGTCAATTTTCCATAATAAAATTCAAATTTCGGTTTATATTCGTCATCAATTTTCTTGAAATCGTCAAGTTTATTAAAACAATTCCAACAATGAAAATATGAAAGCGGTCAATCAGAAAAATCATTAACTGTTCCATCAAAACCGTTCTAAAATAGAAAAAAGTCAATTTCATATAAAATGTTATGAGAAAACCTCCCTCTAGATCTGTTGACGCAACGAACAAATTGAGAAACATCATTGTCTAAATAGTATTAGTTTATTCAGTTATAGACTGTTCATGACCAATAAAAATTGTCATTACATTGAATAGTTATACAGCTGATGTCTACAAATACTTATCAGACCATTTATGTAAAAATTAAGAACATCTGACCCTGTGTAGATAGCTTTGACTTAAATGTTAATAAGAATTAAGACAGGTAACTTTTGTTCTGTTCTTAGTATGAGCATTGCACAGTGACAAAATATTTGTATAAAAAACCACAGGGGATAGATAAAATATTCTTGAATGAGGTCTGTACTGGGAAAATCTTTAACAAGAACATTGAAAAATTATACCATAGAGACTAATTTCTACTTTAGTTAATACCTAAGCAACTAATAGTAGAACAACAATATCTTGTACGAGATATTTTTACGAACACCTTTCTCAATTAGGTAAATATCTAATTACAATGTATTTTCGATGAAAACTCAAAATCATTAGTTTCTTCAGTCTTATATATTCGTTCTTTAATTGCCTGAATAGAAAATCTTCTATTCTCAATTTTACGTAAAGTGTCAGGAAAAAAAATTGTTCTTTGTAATGAAATGAAAAGATTGGGGTAAATATCAGTCAGACAGCACTAAAACTATGAAAAAGCAAAGGGAGTTAACATCTTTTTGACCTTTTTTCTAAATTATTGCACCCTTAAACATGTTATTATAACATAGATGTAGTATTTATTTTCAAAACAACAGTCAGCCATCAGCATTTAAATTGCATAAAATTTAACAACTATACAGGTGTAAGTGTTTGGTCCTCAAAAATATACTAAGTTCTTTTCCATAGAGAAGTGTAAAGACCTCGAAATACTCTATCAAGGAAACGGACCAAAATTCTTCAATAAAAAACAAACTCTAAAGATTTTAGCGATGTTTTCAACAAGAACGGACTACCTCTTTTAGGTCCAGAGTAAAATACCCATGTGAGAGATCAGAAGTCCATAGTCCAAAGAGACAAGACAAACATGAAACAAATCAAAAGATAAAACGAAAACAAAAAAAAAGCTTAGCCAAAAAAGACAAAGGCTTAGCATCCACGAACTCCTTTACAAATCATGAGTGGGAACAGGTGTTCATCAAGATCACTCAAAGATATTACATATGAAAAGGAAAAGTGAAACTTTCAATAAGTAAATTATCAAATCAACAAGGAAAATAGGACAAGGACAAAATTAGTTCTTAATTGTGATGACCCGTATTTATAGCTTTACTTATCTAGTTGAATCCATTCTATTTCAACGTGACTAAGAGCAAAGATAAGGCGTATATACCGGTACGTGTCCATATAGTACACCAAACCAAAGTAAAAATATCTCGACAGTTCAGCTATGCAGTATGTAATGTTATATATAGTTGGAATTCTTATGTGTTACCGCAACTCACATTGTAGTTAAAAGATTAGTTTTAGTTTTCTTAGATCAAATAAATTTCCCATTACCCCTCCTTGTTAAATTCTTGAAAATTGTCTCAAAATTGCATGTTTTCATAGATAAATACCTTGCTTCAGTGTTATAGCCAGAATATATTTCAACTTCAATTTTAAATTTCATTTTTAAAGTTTGTCATTAACTCACAAAAAGAAAATTTGTCATTAAGTCTTGTTACCCGAGACCATTGGTTAATTGCACCATCAAAATGAAGTTACTTTACAAATTTGAAAAAATGAACATTACGCACCAAAGTAAAATTGTTTATTTTAAGTTCAAATGAATTTTAGCTTATCCTCAGTTGGTGCAAAAAATTAGAATTTTAACGATTTATATAATGTGATATATTTCACTGTTAAACTTTTGATACAGATTCACTTTTGTTGTGGCCTAATTCGTTCGGGGTAAATTAGTGTTGAATATAACAGGTGAATTTTAATATGCTATATGTACATTTCAAGGATTAATCTCTCACCAGAAGCATTTAAATAAACACATAAAGTCCCAGATTGTCGTATCGTAAAATAATCAAATGGAAAAAGGAAGCCAAAACTAACGGAAGGGGTAGCTACATGTAAAAGGGGCTATACGTTTCAAAGCTTTCTCGTTTTTTCAGTGAGTTAAGAATTTAAACAAAATACGGCAAACTTCTTTAAAACAAGATAATGTCATGTCAGACCACATGACAACCTGTCTGGTGAATTCCCTCGGGACACTCTGGTCCACCGACAGAGGCAAACAAAAATACAAAGTTACCAATGTTAAAGAATATGGTGAATTTGATATCCTATCAATAGTTATGTAATTTCAAGCAATAACCTCTTGTCATTATCATAAGAACAATACAATGACGTCCGAGATACAAACATAGTAACTCCAATCAATTCGAAATACGCAGTCAAAACCAACGGTTCCACAACTACTAGGTGCATTACGTTTCTAAGCCGTTCTGTATTTTAAATCCATAAAATTCATGAAAAACATCAATCGGTAAATTTCATGTAAGACAAATTTGACAACTAGACTGGTGAATACCCTTGGAGACATCTTTAAAATAATGTGGAGACTTTTGATATGCTTTTACTGATTCTTTCCGGAGGAAGTACGTAGATAAACCCCAATTTTTAGATTTTATGACATAACAATAAGTTGTTATGAAAATGCTGTTAAATAACCGTCTGACTAAAACTTATGTCACCATTTCGACCAAAAAAAAGCAGGTGAAATTTGACTTTTACAAAATGAATGTAAAAATACCCAATTTATGGAGCTATTGTGTCAAGCAAAATAAATGTATCTTCACTTTTTCTTTGTGCAGCTCTAGTTTAAAACATATTTTATTTGTTGTTAATAACAAAATGGATGATACATTTGAATCTTCCTAATGGTGTCTTCCTCATTTTTTGCAATAACATATAAGGCACGAAAGTGCCATTGTATTGATAATTTACTTAAAAATATCTTGTCAACGTATTCTGCTGCGCTTGTGAAACATCACAGTTTACAAGAGAGTTCATGTTGATTCCAAAAGAACAAAATATCCAAAAATCTTATAAATGAGATGTTAAGACAAGATATCATTAACAATGATGAGCCATTGTAGAGACATACTACTGTCTGATGGCTGTCGAAAAATTGATCTTTAACTTATTCTTTGGTATCTTAGGCTGTAGTGGAACTGCCTGGAGAGATGTTACAATTACATGTACTATTATAAGAAAGAAATAGATGTACATTTGACTTTGTTCAACCCTAATTTTTTATGTTAAAACAATCTAATATTATCTATTTGAAATTAACATAGGATTATACGTACGCATTAATATTTTTAAGTTCCATCTGCACACAACTATCATTTTCGCCACTAATATCGTCAAGATACATTTATGCTGAGAAAAAAAAAACTCGTTTTTATACAGTGGCTGCAAAATATGCTAGAATATAATATAATGTAATTATTTATGCGAGAATGTCAGAACAGTGACATTTATTATGATTTAAATATTTTTTGGAAAAATTCCGTTAACCATCCTTATTTCATGTATTAATTGCCAGTAGTTTACAAAATTATTTTAACAACTATTACTTTAACCAGAAAATAACGGATCTTTGCCCCCCCCCCTTTTCAAGGTAATTAGTACAGTATTTTTCTTGTAATAAGTAGCTTTTCACAGTTACTCATAGTTCAATAGGATCATATATTTTTCCCACTTATAGCCTGATCTTGTGATAACAAAATGAGTAAATTAAACCTACGAAGTAATTAATTTACATTACATTTGCGTCACTATATAAAACCTTTAATATGATCAGGTAAAATCTTTAAAAGGGCGAAAAACCTACTTCAGATTACACTTGTTGCTCCTATTAATATCAAAAATGTATGTGTCACACCTGAATTGCAACTAACAATTATTAAAAATAAAATTTTTACAAAAATACCAATATCAATTTAATGCACTGCATGGCCATTTCGTTATCTGACAACGCGCCAGCAATGCTCGAAGGAATCCAACAATAATATATTTTTACACTGTCGGTCATTAAAAATCTCACCAAGACTTGATTCTTAAAAGTTTTATTATCTCGACAGTGTAAAATACATTGCCAGACGTAAATCCTTATATTTCCGCAATTTGACAGTCGGATTTTTTAAAATGTTAATAGGTATCATATGCGGATGCTTTAGGTTGTACTGTTTATTTTCAAAAAATTGAAGTCCTACCCATTTAAATTTCGAAAAACATCACAACGTTTATAGTGAAGTAGTTTTAAGTGAAGTGTTTATGCATAACTTGTATATGTGTAAATGATTTAATCCAGTATTTTCGCTTATTATATTCATCCACCCCTTTGTAGCTCATTTCTGTCATTTTGATACGAAAAATCATTTTAAAAAACCCTAGGAATTTTCTATTTTTTTTCAGTTTTTCTACCTTTTCGAAATTCAGTCATTCATTAGTTTTGTTTTGACTAAGAACTTGTATTATATGGACCGCCTCGGTGGTGTAATGGTTAGCGTGCTCGCCTCGAGTGCGGAAGGTCGTGGGTTCGATCCCCGGCCGGGT
>JAULBM010323941.1:0-13374 GCA_032357055.1 Geukensia granosissima | reverse complement strand
CAACAAAATACTGTGTCCACACTTACCCAAAGGTTCATTTGTTCACCTTTCACATGTCAACATGCTGCGGTTGTATCCTGCTGCGCTTGCGAAGCACCTGAGTTTCAAAATGGGGGAATAAACTGCAAGTATTTCAACTAACAGTAACTATATAAAGGTGATGACATTTTTTTATTTGTAACTTTTAACTTAATTGCATTTTCATTGTTGGATTGTGTTATCATTTACTTGTACAAAAATGTACATTTCACACAGAGTGACAGAGAGTTTGTATGAAAACGCCAAAGCTGGTGAAATTTTTCTCTAAATTTCACCAGAAATCTCAGAGTTTTTCATACAAAACCCTGTGTGTCTACAGTAAAAAATAAACTTCAAAGTGGGTGAAATTTCACTGTCTCCAAATTTCTCAAATTTCACAAGCAAGATGCAGCGGGAGTGTTTTTCCTACAAAACTATCTAAGTGTACTGCTCTTGGTGAATACCATTTGAATATAGTAGGCATTTTGTATAACTCATTTCCAATCTGATATTGCTTTCATATCCACATATTCCATTTTGGAAATAAAAATATCCAATATTGAATAAAAAGTGTACTGGGATCTTGGTTAAAAATAATATTGAAGTATCCATTAAATGATTTAATAGAGTATGAATGTATGTTATTGATAAGAAAATGTGTTTTGGAGAAATTTTTACACAAGTTAATGTCATTTATTTGTATATAAAATTTATTATGATTGTAAACTAAAAGCATATCTGTGATCAACATGTTGAATGATCAGGAAAAGTTTTATTTAATAAATTGTTTACATAATGACACCATTTTGTTTGTTTATGGAATGTTAACAGACTGAACTTAAATTGGAACATTTTTAAAAGGTGTATATTTGATAATGAAAAGATATTGGGTAAATGTCAGACTGCACTCCAATCATGAGAAAAACAGAGGGAATTTACAAATCTAGAGGTCTACAAAAGGCCTTCAACCAAGGTGGAATAACACTTTTTGTGAAACGCTCTAAATAAAAAATAGTATACAGTTGTATATGTAAAAGTAAAATGGCTCTTCCCCAAAAATTATCAAAAATGTACATGTAACAAAACATTAAACAAAAAGAGAAAACTTGGACAACAATTCCTGACTAAGGACAGGCACAGGAGACATTTGGTGGGATTAACCTAGTTTAGTGATACCCAACCCTTCCCCCAACAAATGTCCAAAGGAAAAAATCAAAGAATCAAAAGCAGAAGGTTAAACATCATTTGAGATGAAGGAAGAAGATTTTGTAACTTTCAAAAATGAACATTTTAAACACGAATCAAATTAATCAATCCCATCCAAATATGAAAAAATAAAATTTTCCATTACCCTGCAAAATGCCACAAAATTGCATTTTTCGATCACTTTGCCCCCTTTATCTTGAAAATAGAAAGGGATACAGAAAATCCATTGACATACACTGAAGCTCCCAAATGAGTCATGGATCAAATGAAAAAAAAACCCATCAAAATCTGAGGAAAAAATGTTTCCATATCCCACAAATGACACAAAATTACACTTTTGACCCTGGTTATCTTGAAAACGGTAAGAGATAGATAATATTCTTTGAAATACTTTTGAAAGTTCTCATTGACTGGAAACAAATGCAAAAAAATGTCAAAATCAGATGAAAAATAAAATTTCTCATCTCCTGCAACTGGAATTTGAAGATACCAAACGGGTAGACAGAAATCATTATGTCAGAAGACAGACAAGACCATGGCCAACAAAATGAAATGGAAGACAAACATAGAACACACAACACTACACTGAAAACTAAAGCTGGACTAACACTAACCCTACACAAACCAGGGTGAGTCCAGGTGCTCCAGAAATTGCATCAAATGCATAAAACATCAAATACTAATGAAAAACAAAAATTTCGTATCTCCTGCAAAAATGCTTTTTTTAACCAATTGACCCAAAATGCTTGCAATAACTTTTGCTGCATTGTTCATATAAGGAATCATTTGAAACAAACCCCATCAAAATCAGATGAGAAATAAAAAAAGTTCCAAAAATTAGGGTATGATCCTAAAACAACCATTAAAATCAGATAAGAAATAAGGAACTTACATTAAAATAACAGAAAAACCCTTTTTAGTCCCTCCCCAAAAATAGGTGGGGCTAAATCACCCAAAATCAATAACAACCTATATCTAGTACCAAAAATCAATGTCGTAAAATATTAAAAGGATCAGTTAATAAGAACAAAAATAATCATGCCAAAACCAATCTGTCTACAGATGACAACAACAACAGTGCCATATCATAATACAATGTACAACTGCAATTTTTTGGGGTCCTATTAAAACTGCTGGATTTTAATTATTATTTGATACAAACAATATGATATAATATATCTTAGACACACTTTTATTTTTTAGCAAATATTTTGGGCCAAAAATGTTCCTTAATAACCTTTGTCCTCTATAGATTTATATTTATTCATTTCATACATATTTTACAGAGATGGATATGGATCAATTAGCGGAAACCCTTATTCAAACTGTAGCAGAAAAAACATCAGTTCAAGTGAGACTTACAATCACATTTACAGAATCGCCAAACGTCTAGAAAGAAAATTGAATGCATTAGTTCAGCAAAAAAAATTTCTAAAGGAACAGATAATGAAGGCATATAATTTAAACTGTTGAAGAAAAAACATCAGTTCAAGTGAGACTTACAATCACATTTACAGAATCCAAACATCTAGAAAGAAAATTGAATGCATTAGTTCAGCAAAAAAATTTCTGAAGGAACAGATAATGAAGGCATATAATTCAAACTGTTGGAAGAAAAAACATCAGTTCAAGTGAGACTTACAATCTCATTTACAGAATCCAAAAGTCTAGAAAGAAAATTGAATGCATTAGTTCAGCAAAAAAAATTTCTGAAGGAACAGATAATAAAGCAGATAAACAATCAACCATTAAATCAAATTCATCTACATTACAGATGGATAACTTCAGTACAACAGTATTGACCAAACACCATAGAGCAGCGTCATAGACAAAAACAAGGAAAAGAAAACAATTGCCAGATATAGAGCCACTTAATGTAGAACTTCATGAAGAAAATGAGGATTGGATTCAAGATTTTTTAGCTAACGAAGAATCAAGTCCTGATATAACACATTCAGCTACTACAACTACAACCAGCACTACCTCTACAAGGATAAGAAAACAATTGCCAGATATAGATCCACTTCTTATCATCTAACAATGACATCACAAACAACAATTGAAGAGTAAATTGCAGCATTTATTCAAAATGACACTTACACCATGTGAATATCTATTTAGCAAATTAACATTTTTAATATGAACAAATTGTTACCAGGTTGAGTTCTGTTTTGTATTTCATACTGGTTACTTTTAATTCACATAGCACGTGATAAGGTTTGTCAGTTACCTGTCAAAGGTTGGTGGTTCCTCCGAGTACTTCTGCTTCCTAAACCAGTAAAACTGACTGCTGTGATATGACTGAAATATTGTTGAAAATGGCATTAAACCCCAATCAAAAAAAAAACACACACACAGATTATTCTTCAAAAAATATTAAATATATCCAACATACACAAGCTGAGAAATCTTTGATAGACAGACAGACAGACAGACATCTGCCCCATTGCCTTACGACGGGGCCATAAAAAATAGCATTGTAGTATAATGGTTTAATTTAATACAAAATATCAAATTATAATAACAAAATAAATATCACTAAAGTAGACCAATAACACAAAAACATAAATAAACTAAATGGCAGTATAAGTTCATCTGTAACTTTAAATTTTCACTTTTCATTTTCTACAGATTTTACATGTAAATGACTATATCTATCATACATTTAAGTTGAAAGCCTTCAGATATCGCCTGAAAAAAAACAAAAACTGAACAGATTCTATAAAAATCTCTTTAGCTTAATTATGATGTTTTTTTTTAAACAACAATAACAGTGGGGCTGACAAGTCCAGTTTAAAACAGTTTGTGTTGCAAAAGTTCAGCTTACTTTCACCAAAGAAAATTAAAATGAAATCTTTAAGCCTAAAAAAATCTATTTTCATCTTGGAATATCTCCAAGATTTCTTCATGTGGTTAAGCTCAATATTCTCTAAAAAAATTCAAATTTATATAAAATCTTGTAAACTTGCCTTAGCTAGTTTCTTAGCCTCATTAAGAAGGCCAAGATTTTTGTACATATTGATGTAATTTGGCAAATTAAAAAAGTCCATACCTTTGTAATTTGGAATTTGACCCAAAAAAAATGTTTTTTATATAATGTAAATTTATTATTGCATATTTATTAATAAACAATAAGTTGAAACCTCAATTTAGCAGTGCTCATTGTGAGCACACCCATACTAGTAAAGAATTGTTGTAGATACTGCAATTGAAAATCTCAAGAAATTATGTTTCTTACATGAAAACCAATCAAATTACATGAAATAATTCAGTAGAGTAGTGTCTGTGGTATCCACCGTCTATCTCATCTAAAGTTTAAAATTAATGTAGGTGAACATAATACACCAAATAAATATAAAAGTGTTTTTATAGTCATTATATAAGAGTTTTATATGTTAGCATTTATGAAATAGGAATTCGAGAAGGTGAGGTTGAGGAATATCTGTGATGCGGAGATGGAGATCTGCTCTGTAATCTGACGTGAGGTGATGGAGACCGGCTCCGTAAGGCTTTCCCGTCTTTTACTAAAGTTTTCAACTTGGTCAAATGTGTCAAGGCCCTGAAAATACAAGGAATAGTCTTATAAATATTCAATATAAAACTGCAATTATAATAAAGACGCAATATTAGTTGATAACTTGTATGATTTGAATGCTATGTATGTATATATCATTAATAAGGTGAATAAATATTATGAAATAAATGTGATAGGTTATTTGAACTGATTTTTATATGAAATATAGTAACGAAAACATGGTATTATTATGCCCTGTCCTTAAGATGGTTACTGCTCATGCTATTTGTGATAATTTTCGATTCCTCTTGTTTTATCCATTGTAAAGCATTAAGTAGCAGTCAACTGTAGAAATGATACATGTTGTGGAAAAACATACCAATCTTTAGATGACAATGCATATTAAAGCCATAGGTATAATATTTACTATTATCATAGTTACTGGTAATGACATAAAGAAAACATAAAGAACATCATGTTTATATTCCTCAGTGTAAACATTTTTAATATTTGTATACCTGTTGTTTATCATCAATGATACTAACACTAATAGGTACCCAGGGTGTTAAAAAATTCAAAAAAGGGGTACAAAATCTAGAAATTTATTCAAGTCTGGTCTAGAATTTTGCATGTTCAGTGTTCTAGGATTTTTCAGAGATTGAGGTTTCTACAGGAAAAATTCATATAAAACCAACTTACCCACAGTTAATGACTGTTTTAATGACTGCTTTCCTAATTAAACAATATGAAGTTTTCAACTTGCCAAGGGAAAGTTTAACTAAGTACCTAACTTCTCTAACTGAAAGTTCACTTTGAAACTAGTTATGGGAAATAGAAATCCTAGAACACTGAATGATTCTGTAGTTTAGAGTTTTCTGAAATGAAGGATTTTAATCATCCTCCACAATATTAGAATGTCTCCTGATATCAAACTCCCATTTCTTGTTTTGTCATAAAATTTTGTGTCCTCTGAGTATAAAAAACAATTCTAATGCATAGATGAAACACTACACAAAACTTGAAATATATTTGTCAAATTAGTGTTGGCAAAAACATTGGGATACATTACAATTTTAAAAACAAATGTAGGGGGGCTTATTAGTGTGAATACAGTCAATCTTTTTTTCCTTGAAAAGATATGATATGCTTGACAAAGATGAAGTTTATGTATATGTACAAGAAGAAAGATTGAATTGATACAATGTATATGAAATAAAGTAGCATGAAGTAAACTGATATTTGCCTTCATTATGAAAACAAATTGCAGGATCATAACATTTTAAACCCAAACCCTTTTCACACATACATTAAGTTACTTTTTTGTTAAAAAAGCAAAACTTGTTATAGGACTTCTGCAAAATGCACAATTTAAATCAAAGCTATAGAAAAATTTCAAATAATTTAGTGGGCAACAATTGTGCTGCAAATTTTAATCTATTTCTACATTATCATTTAGTCAATATTTTTTTAATTCAAAATGATTTCATAATTTTCTTCTTTTTAACAAAAGTGAGAAAGTACAAAAGAAAATATACATTTGGCTAATTGGCATTCATTATGACATGAACTGTATATTTTATTTGGTCTATGAATGTAATAAATAATTAATAACAAGTGTGGACACAAAAATGTCTTGCCTGTATATGTGGCTTTGACCCTATAAACATGTGGACACAATAATTTTTTAATCAAGATATATTGGCAAGTAATACCGCCAGGACATTTAAATGAAACAAATCAATAGTCAGAAATTTTTGAAAACATGATAAAGAAAGTGAGTTATTGTTGATCAGTTATGAAACTCTAGTAAAGTCAATGAACCATGAAAATGAGGTAATGTAAAAAGACATGTGGCAGACTGACATGTACTCCTATAAAAATCAATAAGCAGACCAAATATTGTTGACTTACCACTTATAGTAAATGAGAAATAGACCTAAGCATGAAAACTTGACCCTAGTCAATGGACCGTGAAATTGAGGTCAAGGACAAAAGACATGTGGCAGACTGACATGTACTCTTAATAATCAATAAGCACACCCAATATTGTTGACCTGCCACTTATAGTAAATGAAAAATAGACATAAGCCTGAAAACTAGTCAATGGACCATGAAATTGAGGTCAAGGACAAAACTATACATGTAAGCACACACTAAGATTGGTCATTCTAGCATTATTACTTTCAGAGATATAGAGCTTTAAAAAAAACTAACACAAGGCCGCCCAAAAGTAACACCTATGTCTCACTTTTGCGACTTTCGCAGGCGAGACAAAAACTTAACTTTTTTTATGAATAAAATTGTGAAGACGTTTTTTTTCTTCAGTATTGCTTAGGTCATCAAGTATGTTTAAAGGTGTCAAAGGTCACTTAATTATCTACTGCAAGTAGTAAACACATTTTTCTTTTATATATTACTCATCCTTAATCACCATAAAAATGATCAAATTTTGGGTGGAAAACAAATATCAGTAGTGTCAGATTGTTTTTGTTACATCACATCAACAAAAAGAAAATTATGTACTCTGGAATTTTTATGAGAAAACTAAAATAATGAAGTAATGACAGATTTCAGAACTGGAACGACACTCAATCAAAATGGCCATACAGTGAATCAAATTTTATACATATTTTTGGATTCATTTATTATTTTGTATGCCCTGCACCAAAAAATGTGAAATTTGAAAATTCTTCCAAAATATAAGCAAAACAGTTAGATATCATTTTTGCCTTGATCAAGGTTGCATTAGGCTAAAATCACGAACAACAAGGAACTTCAGGAAATCTTTTCATGTAAAAAAAGTTTTTGAACAGTACCTTCTTTTAGGCCTTTAAAAAGTATAAAAGGGCCCTTGTTTGTACAAAAAGGGTTGAATGCACACCTAGGGATACTGACCAACCATAATAAATTTCCCCTCTCCCTATATGTACCTACCCACTGAAAAATCCTCCCCAAAAGTTTTATTGGCTTTTAAACTTTTTATTTTCTCTTAGACTTTTTTCTTCAACATATGGATAATAAATATTTGCAAAATTTTGAAAAATGCAAAAAGAAATCTATGAACCTACCTATCTACCCTAAAATATGAGACAGTGTTTGGAGAAGGTAAACAGACACAATTTTTAATCAAGCCTAATTTTATTGAGTGAAATACTTTTAACATAAAAAAAACTCCCTCATGATCAATGCTATCTGCAGAAGTATATTCAACTTCTGTTTAAAGCACAACTTCACTGCTCAATGACAAATGAAGATTATTACCCAATAAGGCTATTATTTTAATGAACATTGCATTGTGGCATTATTACTTATAATAGAACATAAAATAATTATCCATATTGTCATGCCAATTTTCTGAATTTTGTGATTCTGCAGATGTTGTTTACAATATTTTCCCCCTTAGCTGACATGTTCCAATCAGGTACCTACCACATGTTTTCAAAACATCATTTATATGACACTGCTAAAAGGCATTAGTAATTATTGATTAATAAATTCAAATATGATGCAGCGATAATTGCACATTTTTTTGTATTATCTGTGCACTGCATGGGATAATTGGATCAATTTCTAAGCTGCAGCCATGATTAACTGCACCTACTCATTGCAAAAGTATGTCCCTCAGTGAAATCTGATGACCAAAAAATTACATTTTCCAATAAACTATGGACATGCACTGCTCGTAATTACAAATAAAAGTTTGTTTATAGTAAGTTCTTGAATTATATGAACAGTACAGGAATCAATGTCCTGAATCAAAGTCACAAATAAGTAAAGAGCTTTATTAAAGTACATAACAAAAATTAAACTGGAGTGAATAAAAAATAATCGGGACAAATAATATTTTTTAATTGAGTTGCCATTTGGGAAAAAACCCAGTTTAAAATACTTTGTACGAGCAAAACCTGAAGCAGTCACAATGCAAAAAAAAAACAAGCAAACAAATAAAGCTAAGTTTGACTTGTATACTATGAATTAACTATTTCTTTTTACCCATTAAGCTAAACAACACCAAAAGGTCTTTTGTTAGAGCTACGTGTAGGTTCCAGAAATTAAAATCAAAGATGTCTATTTGCTAAAAGTATGTGTACAACCAGCTGTTTTGGAAAATCTGAAAATTATATCAACAAGTTTCTGACATCTAGGCAAGGTAGTACCAGGAAAAATAAACTGTACCTTCAGAAAGTTTGTTTGTACATGCCAATACAAACAAAAATTAAGTCATATTGCAGCAGTCAGCTTTACTGATTGGGGGGGAGGGAGAACCACCAACCTATGGCAGGTAACTGACAAACCTCATCGCATTCCATGTCAGTCCATTTTATTGTGTGGTACAATGTCAGGAGCAAACTCACACTGTATAGGTGATAGGCTACAGTGGTTTGTACACCCACCCAGCCATCCCTCTAAAGTGTCCAACAAATGGCTAACATAGGTACATGTTGTACTTAGAAATAGAATAGAATTATTTGGAACCACAAGGGGCAATATAAAATTTCAATAAAAACAAAACAATTACATGTATTAGTTAATGGCAGACAGACAGGCAAAAATCAATCAAATTTATGAAAACTTATTGATGATATAATAGCAGGCAGACAAGAGCACATATACATGTAAATGTATTAAATGTTTTTTTTTAAATTTGACAAATAATAAGGACATATTGTCGCTGACTGAAAACACTAAATCATTGCAGAAGACTGTGTTTTTCTCCTAAAAATAGTCAATTCTGTGTGATTCTGAATATTTATAAACAGAAAATACATAAAAAAAATTTGACAACACCACAGTGAGTATATATTACATACAATCAATCTTTGAAATGATTCATGAATGATTTTATTTTTGTTTGTTGGCATGAAAAAAAAGGGAAAAAATCCTAAATTTCATGGTTTGGCGACAGTCTGTTATGCGGCTTTATGTTTTATAATATATTTCATAATTACTCATTTATAACAAGTTCAGGAAGACACCGATTTCTTACAATATTACAAGTCAGTTACATATCCTACACTGCTCTATATCCTGAGGGTCACAACAAAAGTTCACTGTAGTTTAACAAATCTAAATCCTACTATTGACAGGTGAATAAACTTAAAAGTGTAATACAAAGGTCAATAACCTGTCAACCAGAAAAACACAGGTGTAATCTCTCATATGGTAAATATATAAGAACAGGGACCAGAGCATTATCCAACTGTCATCTCTACTGGAATCAAGAAATGCCTGCATGTTATGTATTCCCTATCACTCAAGTATTTGATTAAATTCCCTGTTCATATTTGGTGTGATAATTTATTTCAGTAAAGAATATGACAGGATTTGCACTATTTTAGGCAGTATAAAAATAGGAGATGTGGCATGATTGTCCATGAGACAGCTATCCACAAAATGACAGTCCAATTTAAACTTCTACCAATCCCATTACAGCCTTCAATAATGAACCAGAGGCCGTACCTTAACGGAAGCTGTGAAAGGTCCCAAAATACTGAGCACCTTTTTGTTAAGAGAAATAGGCTTCTTAACAAAATCTTTTTTCTTATCCTAGTTTCTCCATCCTTATAACCCTTCTTTCTCAATTAGAAAAACTCTTCAATTTTCAATTTGCTCTAAGGGCAAATTTGAAATATTCATTGTTTCATTGATTTCTTTTGCCACCCTCATATATAATTTGCCCATTTTTCATTTTACAGGCAGAAAATAGGAGACCTTTGACATTCTAAATGTTAAAGTGATAGTACAGTCCTGTTGTAGACCAAAATTTTCATTCTATTTATGCAGCAATTGTGTCCATCATGTTGAAATTGAAACAACAAATTAATTTTAACAATGTTGATCAAGATATCATGTACTGAATCCAAAAGAATTTTAAAAACCAATACACATAATTGAGCAAACCCTGAATTAACTTATTTTCACAAAGACTTTAGTCACAAAAAATCCATGTTTGAAGCAATTCAAAATTTTTTCTATGTCATATGCATATCAAAAGTAACTTGATATATTTTCATCAATTGCTTGCAAATAAAATTTCATACAACTTTCATAATAAATAGTTAATTATTTTAACTTTTATTGTTCGATTTCTTTTCTCCATAAATTGCATGCTATATTCTGGGATTATTTTTACAGTGGAAATTTCAACTGTTACGTCTAGCTTTGTTTGCACCTACAACCAAATGGAGGAAGGGAGAGGGTTTTGGTCATGGGCCTGTCCCTAGTTTGGACATTTAGCTATTGGATTGTCTTTGTGCCAGTTTTCTTTCATTATTCAATTCAATTCAAATTTTATTGCCATATAAATCATAATAGATTTGTGACAAACAAATATACATGAAGATTAGCAAGTATAAACACAAAAAACATATGAACTTTATCAATAAAATTACATGTGTTTAAAGGTCCCCTGCCCTCAGTGCTAATGACTGTTTTAGAAAAGATTCATTTATTTGGGTCTCTGGCCTATCATGTTAGCTCTAGATTTTTATCTTTTGCCAGCTGCTTAGGCCTAAATTAAAATACATGGTTTGTCTGCTATTCCCCTACCAACCCATCTAAATAATCTCTACCCCAAAAATTTAATTGGTTTTTTTAAATGTTCAAATTTATTTTATTTTTTTTTTGTTTATTTAATACCAATTCCTCATTTATTTAGCAGTTATGGTGTACTTTGTCATTGAAAAAAAAATTTCCAACCAACCTTTTAATATCATGAGTAGGAGAACAGCAAACAAACATATTATTATCTTAGGCCTCAGTGAGGATAAAGACATTTACTCCTGAGCATTCCTTTTTCTCAACCTTCATACATGCCTATCTGGTTGGCTTTTGCAATTGCCTGTCAAATTGATGCATACAATGGTGCAGTAATCATTATCATTAAATGAAAGCAACATTTACACTTCTAGTGCAAGTGCACAGTATTGATTTTGTCTATTGCATCTTTAAGAATTAATCAGCCCCTTTAAGGATTATTCTTAAATAACTTTCTTAAGTACACTCATGAATTTGTTTTTGGTTTTGGAATATACAATTACATTGTCACCCCAAAAAAGGAACTTGAGTGTTATTTAAACAGGGAAAAAAAACAACCAAAAATATGTTTTTCAGAAAATTTCTATTCATTGTAAACAACAAAATTGTGGTTTAACTTGCATAATATATCCATTATAAATAAATTATTGAATACATGACATTATACTTCATTATGTTTATCGAAAAATCTATGGTGTTTGAATTTTTAAAATGCAACAAGTCTTATTTTCAAGTATACATAATTTTTCACTTTGTCATTTAGATATCTTCACCAGTTATCTCTGATTAAATCATACATGTCATATGCATATAAATCATTTTTTTTCCAATGAAGTTTTAAATCCAGCCTTTTTTCTGGTCAATTCATTTTTGTTCAAAAAATTTTAAAGCTATTGCCTACATTCAAGGGCAACTTTTGTTTTGTTGAACCCGATGATCACTCTGTATTTCAGAGGTGACAAGGCCAACAGAAACATGTTGGTTTGGGTAAACTGATCAAGTGATAAGAATTAAGCTGTGCCCATGTCATCAACAGACCTGTTAAAGATTGTTGACCAGGGCACACATTTCATATTTAGCTTGCTGGGGTACAAATTTATTTCTCTTGCAAAATCAAGTAAAATATTAATATCATCTCCTAAGAAGATTTTTATAAAGGTATATTTGTATAACAACTGTCAAATGACATTAAGCCAAAAAACACCAACAGTCAGCAACAGGTCATTTTACCATTCTACGTGTAACTTATTAGACTGTCTTTCAGTTCCAACAAATTGTACTTGAGACCCCAAAAAGCTCTCAGGAATTTGACCAAATATCAAGAAATTATTTCAGTGTTTGAAATATTTCTTTCACTGAGCAACTGATTAAACCATTAAACCTCCGTTGCTCCAGTCATGCCAGTGAAAAACAGAAATTTAATCAGAACAATGTTCAGTTTTCAGCTGATCTAAATATGTAAACGTTTGACAAACTTTTACTGTGGATTTACTGTGATATTTGTTGAAAATGGAGTGTTCCAGCTAGCCTTAATTGGAGGGTGCAGCACCCCTCTGCCCTTTTGGTGCTCACTTCTGCTCTAAGGTGCTCCCCTCTGCCCTAAGGTGCTCCCCTCTGCCCTTTGTATTTCTGAGATGTAAGAGCATGTTAAAAGCTAATTTTCAATAAAAACAATGGGATATAAAGTTGAACACAAAAACAATCTATTTATTTTTCATAGTGACCAAAAATAAAAAAGATACTTGTAAGTATTTTAGCTTCATATAGGTCATTTATTTCATTTGTGCCCTTTTTTTAGTTTTGAAATCACATTTAAATGCCCTTTTGTGCAGATGTGTCCCTCTGTCCTTGAAGACCAGATGGAACACTGAAATGACATCCATTTTCAACTTCCTCGCAAGGGTAAAAGTTCGCTTCTCTCTCAGTTTACCCTTGCATCCAGCGCTTTATACTGCTGTGACGCGACGAAAAACATTTAATTATGACGTCAAAAAATTTAAAATCTCTCATGACATTATTTATTAAAAGTAAAAATATTTTGTTTGAAACTAAATAATTGAAAGTGACAATAAAGAATAGTATGAAGAAAAATAATAATT
>JAULBM010323930.1:0-13375 GCA_032357055.1 Geukensia granosissima | reverse complement strand
GACTCAGGTGCTCCGGAAGAGTAAGCAGTCTCTGCTTCCTGCAGGACACCCGCCATGTAGCTCATGTCAAATCAAGTTAGAGGAAGGACATCAAGAGAACAGGTCCTCTTTCATTTGGGACACGGTTTTATCGTACCTGTCAACAAATAATCCAGTAAAGTTTATGAAAACATCAAATATGTTTGAAATCATCTTTTTTCGTTCAAGAAACAATGTTCGTATTTCTTACTAGACTTAGGTAAACTGAATTTCAACGGACGCAGTTTGACCTGTACACAGATAAATACATAAACCCTTGTCATTCGGTTTCTCCAGACTCATGTCCGTTCATTTTAATTTGAATGTTGTTACATCGTAGATTTCCAGATTTCCAAGATTTTGACTGCTGCCGAGTTAATATTGAGCCTTCAAAAGTTTTATATTGTGGAATATAGCATTATAATTATTCCTAGTAAAAGTAATTAAACAGTTTTCAAAAGCTTATTAGGTGTGATATGATTTTGTGCAAATTATGCTTGTGTCTGTTAAATAGTCCTACATCTTATGAAGATGGAGAGGACTCCAAAACTTCATGTTACAGTAGGAATTTTAATAGTATTATAACAGGAACAACGATTGATCATTTAAGAATAATTAATATTACAAAAATATTTTTTTTTAAATTCCTCATATATATGTTTTGATTTTGCAATCGATGCTGTTTGTGGATTATGTTTTTTAAAGTTTTGCTAAATAATTAGAAGAGAGCAGATGTGGAGTTTGCAATAAGAGAGAATTCAGTGGAAGCCTGGAGAATTAACCTCCTTCATGATGCAATATCATTTTAGTTCAGCTTATTTAGGAACCAGGGAAAATGCAAGAGATATTTTTGCAGTGGACTTACTTTTCTATGGAAGTAAAGCTTCAATTTTCCAAAAGGCCAGATCCACCCCAAATTAATGCAATAAACAAAACTATGTAATTTAAAATTACAATATTTAGTTGACTGATAATCTGAAAATAGTTGCATTTATTAAGAATACTTAACATAGAGGTGCATAGCACAGACATGTTCAAAAGGTTTTGAATATTTAATAAAAAACGTTTACTAGTGTACACGGTGTCTAACCGCCGAACAGTAGATTTCGGAAGTTGTGCGTTCTGAAGCGGTCATAAACATAAGTGTTTGAGGGGCTACCCTGATAGTTTACCAATGCTGAGATTGTGGGTATCTTCTTTCATACTGATAACAAAATTTTTATGTTTTAAAAGATCATTTTTGCCAGTAGAATTACCAAAGAATAATAAAAACAACACCGCAAAATGAAAAACGCACCGAGGTTTACATAAATGGTTGAAGAATTAGTAAACAACAGTGTATTACAAGATTTTCTTTAATAACCATACAGTGTCTCAATAATGAGTATTTTCTGACACTGTACCGTCCGTTGACATTTATCTGTAGTAGTGTTGCTCGCCGACTTAGTTTATACTGTAACGTCCGTTGTCATTGTGATTTGGATGTTACTATATATTCTTCTATTAAGAATTGAAAAATGACGTACTTGTTTGTTTCTTTATTTATTGCGAAATCTTCATTTTCAATAGCCCAAAACACAGCATTGCTTGATGCTTGGATATTTTCCTCAGTAAATCACAATATAGGAATTGGTTTTTCTTATTATATTTTATTCTTTAAAAGTATTGTAACATAAATAATTTGAGTGCAAAATGCAATTAAATTTTATCTCAAACATCATAAAAGGTCAAGATCCGAGATTTTTTTTCTGTTTTCTGGATTCGGACCGCAGCAAATGTACGGCGGTTACACATTCATCACATGCATTATAACAAGATCTTAAATGGCTCTAACAAAATAAAATTGTGTCCTTGTTACTTAGTCTTTCAACCACAAACTTTAAAACTGGTTTCATAATATTCAGTTGAAAATAATTAAAGGGAAAAGGAAATTACTCAAAAGGAGGAAAGCAATATTTCATAGCTATGATTTTATTCACAAATAATTCACCAAAAAACGTTATAAAAGCATGTATGGAAAATACAAGTGGTTTGTTTTTACCAAAATAAAAGACGGAATTATCTCATTACGATGAAATATTTTAGTTTTGTTATTTGAATTATCGACCCTGCTGGTATTGATTGTCCGTTTTTGCAATACCAGTGCCAAATACAGTGTACTTCCGTTATACAGCTAATATACAGATATAAAAAGAATTCGAAGATATATTGAATTGGCAAACAAAATCGTTAATCGGGAGACAGATAAGACCATTGCTAACAAAATGATGCTAAAGTCAAACAAAGCAAACACAGCACTTCACTAAAACCTTCAGCTATAGTAACACAAACCCTACAAAAACTAGGTTGAGTTCAGTAGCTCCGGAAGGTTAAGCAACTCTTGCTTACCTAGTGGCACCCGTCACAAAGCCGTTTCTGTTTTTAGTCTTAATCGACGTCAATAGGAACGGTTTTTACCATCGGGTGAAGAGGATAGGAATAAGGTCTGTATCTTTGTTTTCACAAAAATGAACATATTGGCAAGTAATGGTTCTATACGGAAAAATCTGTTATTTATAGTAACTGAAATTGAATTAAACCTACTTACTAAAAACAAACCATCTTAATTAGATATGCGAAGAAACGATGAATCAAGGATGTTAGCTAGTCTGTTGTAAAATAACAAAGTTTTCAAAAGTTTATGACAGTGTTTAAGATCATTTATATAAAAACAAAATCATAAGAAAAAAAAAAGAAAAATATGCATTTGAAAATTTGGCATGAAAATGGTTTCTTCTCGATTTTTCAAAGGTTTTGGCTAAGTAGGTTCTCAATATCAAAACCTAAGAAGAAATAACAAGAATTTCATTAAACGTTTCAAACGACATTTTAAGGTGTCTTTAATGAAAGTATGAAAAGAAAATTTTGATATAAAATAATATGTCTATCATGTCTAAGATGGGCCATAACATGATTATATAAAAAAACCCGTTGTATTTTGTTACGTAGTTTTCTTTTTTGCCGTTATTTTCCGGTGTAACATACCAATGGTAATTTATCCTTTTACGAAAAAAATCTATCTTTGCTCTTCAGGATCTGAGGTTTTTCTTTTATTTTCTAGCTTGAAAATTTACAAAAATATGTGAAAAATATCTTACCCTTACTAAATATTCACAAGGTGCAATTAAAATTGGTACTTGCTTTTTCTTACATTTCTGGAACTAGTTAAAGATGTTTGTAATCTAAATAGTTTTAAAAAGACCTTACTGCTGATAATCTCACTCTCAAATGCCAAAAAACCAAGAGGATTTCAAGTAAAAACGAAGACAAAAAGGTCATAGGTTAATCGCGATAATTTTTGATAAATTATGGCAATGTGAAAACTACCCAATACTTTATCAATATTTTTGTTTATCTTAACCGCTGTAACAGCCAATAAGCACACTTGGCATTGTATTGACAATAAAGAAATATGATAACTTCAGGATTTACACAAAAAAAGTCGAAATATTGCATATTTTGACATTACTAAACAGCACAGGCAAGCCAGGTCAATTGGTCATGCAGGATCAAGGGTTTTGAGACGTTCTTTTAATAGACGCTGCAAGCACCGAAAAGCGTCTCTACGTACCGCCTACCACGTGCAGATTAGACATCACCAAATTAATGTAGAATTTCACTGACACTGTTTTTACAATATAAACAACATCACTTGTATGATATTTCAAACTTTCGTATCAGGACAAATCTTATCGGAAGATTCCAGCACGATTTGGTGTGACAAATAAGGTTTAAGCAGCCGCAGAATATCAACACGTCTTAGGGTAAATCATGGAGTTAAAGGCAGGTTTTTTGCTGATTTATACAAAAATGAGCAATGAAGGAAAATAGATCAGGTTGACCATCAAAGATCATAGCGTAACTAATAGTCTTCAAAATGTATCTGTAAATTTATTTTTTTAAAAGACTATGAAGGAAGATGTATTGTGTGGTTCTGCAATACATTAATATAATGAAAACTCAAAACGCAGAAAAATTTTCCTCGATGAAAGAGTAAGGGCCACTTCTGCAGGTTTACTGGACTATAGGAGCAAATTACGAAATGTTGACAATTGAGACTTAAAATTTAAAAAAAAAATCATATTTTGCACTTAATTTGATTGTTTCAAAACTTTAAATAAAGTGGAAAACGAAAATACCTCTGCATAAATAACCGTTCTGATGCTGTTTTTATTCAGTTTGCATTTTTTTATAAATTTTCTGCAAATAATAAGGCCGGAGAATGTTAGGATTAAAAATCACTGAAAGTAAATAATTTAAGAATATTTTTCTGTAAAATTTGTTGCAAATGGGTAAAAAATCAAACGTTTTAAATAACCTGTTGCAATAGGTGTAACAAAGTGTTTTCAACCGTACAAACCAATTAGAAAAAATATTTGGAAAAACGGCACCAATAAAAATTTTATAATCATAACTATATCGTACAAGGCAAATAAAATGCAAAGGTAACAGGACGAACAGATTCAGCACAGTTGTCATGTCTAGTGCCGAGGATCGTTAGGTAATGCTCCTCGAACCTTTACCCGTCTTCTGCTCGTGCAGAAAAAAGTGGCCGGTAACGTCCCATACCAGACGGTTTCTTTATTATATTTACTAATAAAAGATCAATTTATTTGTTTTATTTACCGCATTTAAATAATTATGATAATCGCAAGTTAGGTAGCAGTTATTCGGCGATAGTAAATGTTTACAAGTAATTTGAAATCATTAAAATATGGCAAAATTGTTTGTCACAACAACATGGAAAAGGAAATGTATAAATTCATAACTGTTTCATTTTGATTTGCTTGTCTTTCAGCTTAACGAAATAACCACTATTACCTATATAAATACAATCATTCTACATCTATCTTTGTCGATTTTGTTCTAGACGCTTTCCTGTTCATATTCATAATTGTTCGGTTCTTGACAGTTATTATGAGGATTAAAAACAACATTAGCGCTCTTGCTTTCTGGTTTTATGTTTATGCGAAACTTGCTTTCTGGTTTTATGTTTATGCAAAACTTGCTTTCTGGTTTTATGTTTCTGCGAAACTTGCTTTCTGGTTTTATGTTTATGCGAAACTTGCTTTCTGGTTTAATTATGTTTCTGCGAAACTTGCTTTCTGGTTTTATGTTTCTGCGAAATACGTTGATTCGCTGTCGACACACAACGCAAACTCTGTTCTGTTAGCGTTCTTAAGCTGGAGGTAAATTGCGTGTTTTGTTTTTTGTTTTGTTTTGTGTTTTTTTTGGTTTTTTTGTGTGTTTTTTTTTTTTTTGTTATTTAAATTCAACTGTCCTTGATATTCAAGAATTTGATTGAGAGTGGTCTACATCTAATACTTTTAGAGGATTTTATTTGATTTTAAAACGGCAGTGATGTGGTTCCTTTGTTTGGAATGTTTTACATGTACCAAGATAGTCTTGAACAGGAATTCACAACTACATTTTTTCCCAATGTACGTTGCAAATGATTTCGTTACTAATCCCTATAAATGTTTAGAGTGCATTGTAGGTGCATAATATTATAATTGATAAATGTTGTGGGAATGAATTTTTGTGTGATACTGTTAACTTGAAACAAACTTCAGCATGTTCAGATAGAATTTATTTTAAAAATAGCATACCTGTTTTTGAATATGGCTTGTCATTTGATGTTTTCTTTGTACTTATTCCTATAGGAATATAAACAAAGTACAAAGTTGATGAGTAGAATTGTAAATATATAGAAAAACAAATTAAGGCATACCATTAACTTAAATGTAATAGCTACTGAAAACACTTCATAATATAACAAAATCCTATATCGTTAAGATGGATAATCATAACATCCAGCTCTTAAGATTAAAATATACCAAGGTGTAACATCTGCTTTACTAATCTTTGCAAAGGACGAGGTACGTTTAGGCCCGTTTTTGGCCCAAGAATTTTGATGAAAAATGAAAAGTGGCTAATATCTATTATTTTATATTTTTTGAATTGAATGGTGTCTATAAAAAGAAAATACGACAATTTTTTTTAGTTTACTTTTCTACTACGGTCATGTGGCACATAGCAGTTGCTCGAAATAATAAATTATTAAGAAATCATCTAATTTGATACATTATTTGATTCAATTTTGTCGATTTTGATATAGATCGCACAAAAACATCACAACTAAACTTCGTACAATTAAAGAACTATCAAGTACAAATGTTTGGTTCAAATATCTTAGCGATGTTTTGGTGCGACCATATATCTATTTTGAACAAAACACGTCTAAAATTCATTATCTTTACATAAAATGTTACATTCTTGTTAAAACAGTCAGATATACCCTTTCATTTTGTCATAATGGCGAAAATAATATAAGAAAAAGTAATGAATTATTAAAAGACTAGCATTAAAAAACATTTTCGCAACAACTTATTATTGTGTCACAAAATCTAAAATTTGGGCTCAATATGGGGCTTAACGTACCTACTCTTTTGAGACAGAATTATTTCATCCGCATTCCCAGTGGGAATGTACAGTCTAACAGTGTTGATCTACCTTAAGTTTCGAGAACTTGAAATTAAAACAAATCCAACAATTTAATATCTGCTTAATACCTTGATCTTCGTCTCATAACTTAACAATACAATGTGACAAACGTGATAATTTTAACTTTCCAATAGCCAACGTCCCGTCTAACTGACAATGAGATCCCGGATTATTGCGTATACATCTCCTTTCTCATACATTTTGCAAATCATGTGTCCAGTGCCACAATTTTCTAGTTGGAGCTGGTCGGTCGTTGACACGAAAATTGCTCAGACAAGGATATGTTGCTCCTCGATTAACGTCATCATTCAAAAAATATTACGGTCAACATACATTCTTGTCTGCCGGTTTACGATATCCTTTTCACAGATTAAAACTGTTCTGTGAAGTTGCGGAAAAACCACAACCAGGCTGTCCCCTTCTCCGCCTTGAGGTTGTGATCCCATGAAACCTTCCCGATTACCCTCTTTCTGGACCACATGAGTTTACCCCGGTTGTTCATTGTTTTGTGTTTGTTGAAGTTTTACATGTATATGTGTCATGTTCCGGCTTGTTCGTACGCTCGAGATTGCCGTGTCTGTCGACAGGTGACATATGACAGGTCAGTGTAAAGAAGCTGACATTATATTTCATTCTGACATTGAATTTTGTGATAGAAAGTTGCATTTAGCCTGTACATGTTGGTGCGCTATAGGTTTAGGAATTCGCTATAGGTTTAGGAATTGTATTTAGGAAAAAGGGACCCCAAGGGGTAGAATTCTTATTTCGGGCATGTTACTTGAAATCCTTTCACTTTTCATGTTAGTTAATGGATCTAATTTTGTTTTTCTTTAAAATATTTAGCACGCACAGGCGCGATTAGCTTTGATAATTTTGATATTTTTAAAGTTCAAAGGAAGGGCCACTTTGTCATATTCGCAATATGATTGCATATCTTTGATTATTGGAAGAAGGTCCCAAAGGAACCGTATTTTGTTTTATTATGTGAAAAGAACTCCTCCTTCATATTTCATGTTACGGATTTTGTTTAATTATAGAATACTTGCAATTAGCTTGCAGATAAACGGCAAGACAAGCTCACGAAAGATATTTTTTTTAAACGAGAAGCCCAAAACAAACAATTTATATTTTAAGCGTGTGTGTGAATTATTGTACTTTTTGCAGAAAAGCTGCCCACAGTGTCCATGGGTAAAACTCTTTTAGAATTTTGATTTTGGTCCATGTATGCAAATAAGGAGCCCGAATGGGTTTAAATTTTTATTTTTAGACATAACTTGATCTCCTTATACAAACTGGGATTTACAGTTTTATTTTTGTTGTAGAATGGTAGTATATGTCATGTATGTGTTCATTAAGTTCAATGGTATTTTAATTTTGGCTGACGAGCTAAACAAGTGGCTATTCAACCTTTTGTTTTATTTGATTAAAAATTGAAATCGCTTACTACAACATTATTTTGGATTAAACACTTAATTTATTTGATTTCACTTGAGATTATGATTCAAATACATAATACAAGAAATTTTTCTCAGCTGATCAATTTCTGAATATTTTAATATTATTTTTTTCTATAACGCGCTGCATGAATACCTCTCTTTTAAGCACATTTACGAGTTAATAAAATAATGCTGATTTTTGTGAAAAGTTAAAGTTCAGACAGTCTGAGTTTTTGTGTTTCCCGTACAGCAAAATACCGAAATTACGTATAAATATATGCCAATAGAAATAGAATACCTATCAAAATATTTTTCCATTTACAAAATTCACAAATGATGTGAACAAAACTAGTTATAATGGAAACGACAATTTTTTTCAAAAACACGTATAAAAAATCCGAAATAAACAAAAGTCCTGAATCTTATTTGCATTTTAAAAAATTTGTACAGATTCCTTCAAGGAATTTTTCCAAAATTGGTAAAAGTGGGAGACTCAATTTATGAAACGTACATTAACAGAAATTATATACATGTTAGAAGATCTGAGATTTGCATTGGTATCTATTTTTAGTTATATTTTGAAGCCAATCTAGTTTGAAGAACGTCATATGTGCATTTATTTGTTGTGTAAGTGAATACAATTCTAAAACTGTATTATAATAAGGTCTTTTAGGAGCATTGATTTGGCTTCATTTTGCTCAACTCAGATCTTACAGTACTTTCCTTAATAGAAAACAAAAAAAGTACTCAAATGAATCGACGGTTGGCATCCTGCGACATAGTTGCATCTACAAAGAGATATTTGAGCACAGAAACGCGTAGCGCCCGTTAGGCAGTGTAGGCAGCTGCCCACACTTAATTTTGTCGAAATTAACTATGTGTAGCTATATCGTCGCTTAATGCTCATGAATCAAGCTCAGAATCATAATTTGTACAATTTAGTCAATACAGAGTACATAATAATGACTAAATCAGAATCAGTGTTTCAATTCACGGAGCACATTAATCTTTACCGTAACGGTAAATAAAACGGCTATTTTTCACATTTTGTTTATTATAATATGAGCGAAAGATGTAGGCAACCTTCATTCGACAAAATCAGTCAAACTTTTCTGAGGAAACACCTGCAAGTGAAACATCTTCATCAGAACAAGCATCAAATAACAATGCTGTGACTGAACGAACTCTCAGTTTGATCCTAGCTATCTGAACATATATACCAGATTGCATTAATGGTGGTTTCATTGCAAATAACTAAAGAACAGTAGACAAAATTTTCCTCCAAGGAAATCTGATAAATATTTTGGTCAAAGTGGGGGGTTACAATTTCCGGTAGTCCAGATGGTTTTATTGTAAATATTACTCTGTGTTGGAGGAGAAAACCTTTCTTAAGACAACCTATATTATTATTTACAAATAACTAGTATTTGTAAAAACTTTCATAATTCTTCTCCGTTGATAAAATAATACCTTTTATGATCATTAAGTCATTAAGTTATCATTTCAGCACACTTGTTGAAGGCCTTGTGGAGACCTTTAGATTTGTAAATTTCATCTCTTTTTCTTTTGGTTAGAGTTCAGTCTCTCTGACATGTTTAAGGTAACAGTTTTTCTGTATTGGTACTAGGTAATAAAATTAAAACAAAAAAAAAATATCTAGTTACCCGATAGATGAAACGCTAAGTAGTTTCAGAGAAAGTTTTAATGTGAAACATTGATGGATAGACCCTTGTATTATATTTTAGCCCAAGGGGTCATTTTGAATGGACCATTAGGACAAGTTTTACCAACTTTAATCTAGACAGACGCCTTATGGATGAATCAAACCAAGTTTGGCAGGTAAGAATTCGGGGGGGGGGGGGAGCGCAACCCCCACAAAAAAAGAAAAAAATGATTTTCCGTCTTAAATTTGCTAATTTCTATGAGCTTCCGGGGGCTTCCCCCTTGCCCCCCCCCCTACCAGGCACTGCCCTGGTCCCGCAACCCTAACGTAAAATTCTGGATCCGCGGCTGTTTGGTTTGATTGGTCCGGTGGTTTCAGAAAAAAACCTTCCCGGCATGTGGACTGTCGACAGAAAAAAGGATAATAAAAGCTTACTTGGCCTTTAAGAATGAGGTTGAGATAAGAATGAGCATACAGAAAACACCAAACACATTTAACATATAATCAGGTGTTTTATTACAAAATGTGAGTATGTTATTTTTTGTTGTTGTTGTGTGTGTCTGTGATCTTGACCTTGAAAGGATTTGCCCCAAATTATAAAAAGTTACCATTTGCTTAATTTGTAGCAATATCCAAAAATTTGTTCGAGTTGGATTTACGCTTGGAGTTGTGTCAAGGAGCCTTATTTTTACTAAATTTTCTAAGCTTCGTTTTCTGTGATTGTTACCTTGTCTCAAAAATATATAGGGTTCTCTTGCTTCTTATAGAACAATATCCCAAATTTACGTTTAAATCTGAGTTCATTTTTTGTTCAAAAACCAATGTTTAACCTCAAATTTTGCTAGAAAAAAACGTCTAAAATGGGCCACAACTCCTTTAAGTGATAAGGTCTCGCTATACAGTTTACCTGGAAGGGCCCCTGATTAGTTCCTTCAAAACATAAGAAATGCTCTGGCAGGGTGTTATGTATTTAAAAGATTATGTAAAGGTAACATGTTATTTTAAGCGTTAAATGTACATGGTTATTGGAAATTTATAGCATAAGTGTTCTTAGTGTAGGAATCTTGTGTACTAATATCAGTAAACAGGCCAAGGAAAGTTCCTTTTGACCAAAAATATTTATATGATGAACACAATGATTTTCATGACAATTCAATCAGACAAATTTTGTGAAAAAAAAGTCAACGCTGATAACCATATATTCAACTGATTGTAAAAATTGTGCTTATTTCCTTTCCAACGAAAAATGTGTGTATCGGTACCCCTATATGTTCAGGCCAAGTACTTGAAAATTGCGTTTTTAACATAGAGTTCAATGAAAAACGTCGAACCGTTTAGTGAGACCTAAGGAATTTCCACAAAAATTTCACCACAGATAGATTTCATCATATTGGACACTTTTACTCTAATTTGGCTAAAAGTAACGGTTTTTGAGATATATTCGAAAATCTTATGTCAGACCCCTATGTTCTTTTTTAGTAACGGCAGACATGTTATTCAACGGATCAAAAACTGAAGCATAAAAACTTTGTGCAGAATACCCTATGGAAAAAGCATACAAAAGTTTCATCTAAATCCATTCAGTAGTTTCAGATGAACATTTTTAAAACTTTGACGTCAAAATTAGCTAAAAAAGTCTAGAAGGGCCACAAAATACAAAATTACCTAATCCTACAAGAGCTAAGGAATTTCCTCGAAAAATTCACCAAAGATAGAATTCATCATGTTGAACACTTTAACCTTATGTCAGAATCTGCCTAAAATTGACCGTTTTTGAGATATATGCGAAAAACTTATTACAAACCCCTATGTTCTATTTTTAGTAACGACAGTAATGTTTTTCAATGGATCAAAAATCGAAGCACAATCTTTGTGCAGAATACCCTAAGGAACAATAAAAATGTTGCATTCAAATCCATTCAGTAGTTTCAGAGGAGAAATCTTTTTCAAAATGTTATCGACGACGACGGAAGCCAAGTGACGGTTAAAGCTGACATTGCCTCTGGCCAGGTGAGCTAAAAAAGATCGGGAATACATGTATTTCAAAATTTAAGTCAGTAACCCATATTTTTTTAATTGTAATAACTAATTAACATATTTTGGAACAAAAAGACCAGAGCCTCCCTGGAGCCTATAATCGCTCATCTGGTTGAAACTTGAACAAATTTAGAATAGAGAAAATTTCAAATTTTTCATTCTATCTCCCTTAATTTTTTTCTGGTGGACATAACTGGGAGTTACAGCTATCAGACATATTTTTAAGGAGACCATCAAAGGACCATTTCAACAAAGATTTGAACAATTTGCAGAGCAATTTAAGTTGGGAAGATTTAAAAAATATTTTGTCCCCCTTTTTCAATTTTCAGCCTGGCGGCCATCTTGGGTGGAGGTCTTAGCTACTGGACATTATTTTGTAAGGGGACCATTAAAATTGCATAACAAAAAAAAAAAAAAAAAACAGAGAAAGACAAACCCCATAATAAGCATTCAATGTAAATTGAAAAACATTTGGCTGAAGAACCTAGATCATTTCCGAATGAACAGCATTAAGTCCGATCCAACCCAACAAGATAACAAATGAAAACTGAACTCAACGTCAAAACATCTTGCCAACAGTACGCTATAGGAAATAAAACGTAAAAACAACGCTTTGCTAATTTAAATTGATAAAGTAATATTTTAACATAATAAAAAGATTTGACGAAATGATATAATGATAATCATTGAAGGTCACGTGAAGGACACGTCACGTAGGAGTCCCCATCAATATCAAAAAGTGGAATGACATACTCAATAGAATCTTTAGAAATAAAAGTCGGTTAAAAAGACTGTACTTTTATCAGTGTCATAGCAAAGCCCAAAATCATGTGTGGGCAAGATGTGTTAGCCTGGATGCGCCCTTACTTTTACCAGCAGTTTTGCCCAGTATGCATCCCATATAAGTTACTCGGTAAAACTGGGTTAAGAGGAAAGCTGAACTGGGCTTTCAGTTCAGGTATTGTTTCTAGAATTTATCTAATGTAGTATTTGTTATGCTTTTCAATTAATGGTTAATATATGGGTTTACTATTTTCCCAGCGGGATGAGACAAATCTCGTATAATTGATAAAAAAGTACAAAAGTCGAATGTCGATATGAACTTGATAATTTTGAAAAAAGGCCAAGGCATCGGCCACATTCAACCTCATTGCTAATTTCAGCCGTTTGTTTTCTTTTAAAGATATCTGAAATCAGATTGCTTGAAACTAAAAAAAATGATTTCCAGGTCCATGATACTGCAACCAAAATCCAGTACAATTGTCTTGTTGTCAGTCGGAATTGATTGATTGGTCATAAATACAACTGCAAATATTACACCATATATGCAGGACAAGAGCATTTTAAATAATTCCACTAGTTTTGTAAAAGGCCTCGTGATTTCTTGTGTTTCTTAATGAGGTTGAGTGTGATCTCATTGACATTAAATTCACCCCATATCTTATTTTGTTGGTATGGTGTTAATTTCCCTGCTGATACGGTTCTCAAGTGCCCGAGCATCCATTCAAGAATTTGTTGACACAATCATGACAATGGTGCTGCTAATAAGAAATTTACACAAAAGGAATTTTGATGGAAAGATTTGGGTCATGGTTTAAAAATAATGGGTTAAAAACAACAGGTAATATTGGGATTAAATAATAATCAATTTAGAACTTTTTTCTTGGATGATTTCATA
>JAULBM010323919.1:0-13375 GCA_032357055.1 Geukensia granosissima | reverse complement strand
TGTAAAGCACTACATATTTATGACAGTCTTTTAAAAAGCTATTTATTTTCAAATTGAGTAGCGAACATCCTTAACTGAAAGATTATACCCTCTTTTTACACCCCTTTGATAACAGAGAGATGATGCCTTCTTTGTTATTGCCCCTCTGTTAACAGAGAAATGATTTCATTCTTGTTATGGCCCCTCTATTAACAGAGAGATGATTTCATTCTGGTTATCACCCCTCTGTTAACAGATGGATGATGCCATCTTTGTTATTGCCCCTCTGTTAACAGAGTTAATTTGTTAAAAAGTTGAGGTTTGTCATCTGTGTTTTGATAAATAAAGCCTGCAGGGAAAATAAGGGTGTGGTTGATTGGTCTCATTGCTTGTTGGTTTATCATGCTGCAACCATGAAACACCTAAAAATAAAAGGCTGTGTGGAATAATATTTTCACGTGACAGTGATATTTTTACATTGCAATGAATATTTTTAAATGTTGTATTATTCTTAGTGTACATATACTATTTTACTTATATTATTTCCTTAGGCAGCAATGCAAACCTGTGATCAATGTATATAGATGATTCATATTACCAGTGAAAGGGCAATGAATAATAATAATCAAACATCTGTATTAATTCTCTTACTATATGTTGTTAAATTACTTAAAAATATTTCTTGTTAATGTACAAAGAACTTTATAAGTCATGGTAGCTTATCATTAATATGGCATGAGCTAAAGCTTACTTTTAAAGTTGGTAGTTCTCTCAGCATTTTTTGGCTTCATCCTCTCTGCAACAATTTGATTGAAGTTGCATAAAACCCTATTAAATCAAACAAATGACCTGGATAGTGAAATTTGTAAGGGTTTATTGGATCAAAGGGTTTAATTGAGCAATAAACATTTTTGTTTTCCAGAAGCAATTGAAAAAATATTCAGATCTGAATAAATCTTACATGAATTATATCCTAAGGAGAAGGAAGACTATTGATTTTGGGGTCACTGGGTCAAAGTTCAAGGTTGAAATGGCTATAGACAGACTGAACATTAATGGAAAATTGTGGTTTCTGATTGATAATTCTAACCAAATCTGAACTAAACTTGGATGAGTTGTAACATAGGATTAACTAGGTCCAAGGTCAAGTATAGTGACTAAAGAGATTGAAATTTTGGGTTCCTAAAAATAACAAATTTTCAAATCTGAATGAAACTTTATTGGTGTGTGCCAGTAGCTAGCATGTCATCTTTTGATTTTGGTGTCATAAGGTCAAAGAATGTCAAAGCGGCTCCAAATATTTGGGAAATTTCTGGTTTCTGGATGAAGTTCTTGTGCATCTTAGCTAAAAGTATGGCTTGCACAGATAAAAATTATTCTACTGTCAACTGAGGTTGGCAACAGCATTTATAGTATGTGGTCGACCTTGTGATATTTCGGGTAGTTGGTGCTATTTATGCATGTCTCAGTCTTGATATATTTTTAAATGGTTTTTGTATGTTGTAGATAATATTTATACCAAAATCTTTTAGATATATTTATGATATAAATGAAATATAAATGTGTACCAGTAGATCAATTAGTGATTATTTAGAGAAGGAATCATTATTATTAATTATTGCATTAAGTTTTATGTTTATCAAGCTAAGTAAAAGAAAAAATAGTTTTTGAAAGACCTAACTATGGATAGTCTTGAACTTAATGTAAGTTGAGATAAAGATCATAGATACACAGCAGAATAAAATCACAATCATTTTGATATGAACATACTCTACATGCCGAGAGTTTTGTAGAAAAAACACTCAGGTCTAACCTTGGAGATTGCTGGTAAAATTCAGAGAAAGAATGAAAAAATTCAAAAATTTTACAAGCTTTGGGCATTTTTACTAATGAATTTTGTAGAAAGTCTGAAAAATTCACCTGCCTTAGTGTTTTTCATACAAAACTCTCTGTGTGTACAGTACGTTAAAAAAAGAAAATTAAATCTGACATGTTTAAATGGATAGAAGTATTTACAATGTTTTTGGTATGCCCACAATTTGTGTCATTTTGAATTCTTTGAATTATTGTTTATATATCATATATATTATTTTATATCACATTATACTTAACAAGAATTTTACAAATTCAAAATCTAAGATATGATTTAAGGATGTTTGCTGCTCTGATGAAAAATAAATAGGGTTTCAAAAGCTTATGATTGATTTTATGATCATTCATATTTGAATAAAATAAGCAGAAAAAAATTATGGGCCATATGCTTGTTTTTTGAGATATAAGCATACAAAATTTGGCCCAAATAGTGCTTTTCTGGATTTTACATAAGTTTTGTCTTAATAGGTTTTATCTATTAAAACTAAGGAAAAAATAAATACTTAGGACTTCAAAAAAACTTTCTGATTGGAATTTTACATTGTGTTTGATACAGTTATGAAAAGAAAATTGGGGACCATTGGGCAAAAAAAAAATTAATGCTATGAAATGGATTATTCCTCAGGAGATAGGGAATCTAAAAAAAATGCTCGTCTTGAGCAGCAAACATCATTAAGGTTACAAGAATTATTACAGATTCTGTTAAATTAATCTGTGTAATATTAAATTGCCTAAATATTTAAACCATCCTTAATTTATATTTTTTATGTATATGTAAATATTTAGTTCTAGTCACTGAGGTAGAAACAAGGTAGCTGAAATGGCATCTGTCCATAGGCAAATGAAAATTCTTTATTAAATTTGAGGAATTTCAGAGAAGATTATTTTATGAAATGCTGTTTATCCACAATATAGTTTTTATACAATAGTATGTTTTTAATGTAAAGCTTGTCAGCTTAGTTTTGCTATTTTTTCCTGTGTCATTTATTTACAGATTGCCTTAATAACTCGTGTTTTATTCCATCCATTTGTGATACATTTTTTATATTTTATATTTTATACATATTTCATGTCTTCGGACATTTTTATTGATATTACTTTTGATGGTGTCTTAGACAGTCTTATTGAGATTAGTTGTAATGATATATAATTTATTTTAATATTTGTTGTATACAATTTATAGCTATCCTTTGCTGAAGTAAAATAAACTTTAGAATGCTTATTTTTATTATTATTCATAAAAAATGGTTTAGTTTAAGATTCACTATGTACAGAATCTAAATATTTTATATATACTTTATATTTTTCTTACAACCTTTGGAATAAATCAGGCAAAAGGAATGTTGTTGTTGAAAGTGAGGTGCATTTTTTATTCAGCATTATCTTGTTAGTTGATTTAGAAAAAAAAACATTATTTAAAACATTCCTAAAAGCATAGGTAATATTCCAATAGAGTCATTACTTTCTAAATAGATTGCACACATGACTTTCTAAATAGATTGCACACATCACTCCACAGAGATAGAGTAAGATTGCAATCTTATATTGGAAACAGTGCTTTTTCACAAAATTTTTGAAAAAACGGAAATGTCTGTTTATTTACCAAGTTATCACTGCAGATTGATATGTGTATAAAAAGTGGTGGAACTGATCTACATCTATTTCTATTAAATAAATATTTAATTCTTTAACGATACCTTAATGGACAGACAACAACTTATATCATTTTACTTCTGTCTGTACAGTTCACTTCAGAAATCTGTCATATTTTAGGCTGTATTGGATTGACCCATACTTAATAAAAATATTGATCTTACTAAGTCATTGATAAAATATTGATAGCTGTGGAAATTTATTCAATGGTTTCACAAAATCCGGTTAATTGTATTGTCTATGGAATTTTTGATGGAGAAGGGAGATAACTCACTTGGCAGGTTCATTTAATTAGCTGTTTTTAGCCCACTTAAGTCCAAGTTTTTTTGTTATTTAATGATTAGATAAATACAATTCACATTTTAAAGTAATATAATCATTATTTAAGAAATTTTATTTTTTGCAACCAAAAATTACTGTAGAAATTTTCCCAATCAAATCACTTTTTTCACCAAAAAAAAATCTTTGAAGGAAGAAGAAAATATTTTGCACTAAAATTGTTGACATACTTATATAGGTTTTCAGAAAAATGTTACCAGCAACATTCCATTATTAAATCTTCAAATGTGTAAAAAGGCAATTTCCAAAGTGAGCTCTGCTGACAGTAGGATATTCTATGTTTAGACAGGAAATATGTTGTAGTTTTAATAATGAAAAGGCCATAAGGGTTGTTTTCAGATTCCACTTAAATGAAGTTTGATGACATTGGCTGAAATATTGTAAAAGAATATTTGTTTATATGCAATTAATACATGGCAAATACATTGCAGAAAAAGACATAGATAATGGTTGATTGATTGATTGATTGTTGTTTAACGTCCAGTGGCAAATCTTTCATGCATATTCAGGACAGAAACAAGTTAGCAAACAATAAATCAATATGTAGACTGTAACAAAAGGACCGGTAAGGGTCGGACTTTAGACTGCCACTGGAAAAATTGCGGGTTGGATAGGGGCGGAAAATTTAGCCTTGTAACTGGCAGCCTACTGACCACTCGAAAAGAGCTGTTACATGGGGGCTTTAGCGTGCTTAGGGCGTTGCATTTTTCTCAACACGGGGCGTCTTTAACGTCTCCCTCTGGACGGATTGCGAATTTATACATCCCCCACAATCAGGGACGCCCCTTATGGAGGACTAGTGCCTCCAGGACGGAGAAACCTAGTGCCTATTCTTTCCCCGGCACAACCTTTGAGAAGGGGAGTTCATATGTGCAATACTCGTTACAAAAGATCATTACCATGTGTCGAAAACTGTCTTAACATAAGTTTTCAAATATTGGTGGAAAAATCAAAACAAATACTGTTGTTCATGTGTGCGTCCTTACGACTAACCCGGGGGATTTGACATGGCTGGATTAATATTTGTTCTAATAATTTACATGGCAACATCAACCTTTGTGCATTCAACCATGAAACATAAACTGGAATGAACTAAGTAAGTAAATTCCGACATTAGTATAACTCCATATAATGCAGAAATGTTGACTATATGAGAAGTTTGAAAATGAAAAGTGAAATCATCCCGATTGTCATGGCCTTAGAAGTAAGTCTAGTTCCTAGAAAGAAATAAAGTGTAATAGAGCAGTTTTATTCATGGTTGTTTTATTATTTTTTTTTAGGTTCCCTTGCTTTGCTATACTGAACTGGATTATCCAACGACCAATCATTAGCAATATAAGAGCCGGCCTTCCTTCATGTTACTCTGTCATTGTTGTTGGATAAACTCCGCATCACTCGAAACAAAAAAAAAAAAAAAAAACAGGTCGGTTAGCAGGAATGCACAGTTTATATTCAATGGAAT
Source organism: Geukensia granosissima (assembly GCA_032357055.1). NCBI lineage: Eukaryota > Metazoa > Mollusca > Bivalvia > Mytilida > Mytilidae > Geukensia > Geukensia granosissima. The sequence continues at coordinate 8,070 of JAULBM010323919.1, read as the reverse complement.
GGCAACCGTTTGTTGAAAAATGTGTCCAACAAATTCCACAAAGATGTCAGTCAGAAAATACAGCATTTTACTAATATTACCTTCAGTGAATTTTCCAGAAGTAATTTCTCACACAAAATATGTCTTATTTTTTCAAGGACCAGATATCTATATCTTACTTTTCCATTTGGTCTCACAAAACGCATGTATGAATTTGTAGGACAAACTTGGAATCGTGGTAATAGGAGTTTTTTGTAATGGATTCATGTTTCATCAACTTCCCTATTGAATTTTAACACATTTTTGACAGTTGTGGCATCCAGGGACTTAAACAATTATTTTAAGAGAGAGATGGTAGTGCTCATCATTTTTCCCTCTGGTAAACCAAATCTTAATACGCCCAGTGGAGAATACCCATGTGAGAGATCAAAAGCGCATAAGAGACATAATGTCATCTAGACAAAGGAACAAAGGCCTGGAACCAACGGGCTCCTCTACAAAACAAGATTGGCATCAGGTGCTCATGGCGAATTTTTCGGATGAAAAACACGACTTGTGCAGGTGAACTAACATGTTCATATTCATTCTCTGCTATAATTGTTGTCAACCTATTGACTTAGACTATAATCTGAATTCAGATATTGGCAAATATTTGTCTCAATCTACTTACTGAACTTTCATCAAAAATACATCATAAGATACAGATACTAGCAAAAAGATACCAAAATCTTATAACTAGAAAATTTATTGTAAGATAAATACATTCAAACTTTGTAAATTACATTACTGTTCAGATAAACTAAAGCAATGAATTTTAGCACTTCAAACTCAGTAGACATCTCTCCTTCATAGCTGATAAGTTTAAGACCTGTTGCCGTTGTTATTCTCTTCTGTCTTGTTGTTTCCAATGATATTACTTATAGACCAAATTTTAGGTTTAGAAATAAGTGGTGGTAGGAACCTAGGTCTTACTGGCAAAGTTTCTTTTTCATTTTTAGTTGTGTCCATAGAAATACTGTCTTTCTCCTTTGCTTCACTTATATCTGAAGAATTGTCACCTTTTTCTTTATCGTTATGTATGATTTCGGTTTGTTTTAACTCTCCATTTTCAATTTTTGCTTCTTTGTCGTCCGTATAAACTGGCAAATTGTTCATGTTGTGATCAATTGGTGTTGACGTAAGCGGTCGATTGGAGCCAAATGACAACGAGGCGTAGTTGTAAATGTCAACATTGCTCAGGCCACTGTATCCTGGAAGTTCGTGTTCTGGGGTGGCTGTTTCTGAAATTCAAAATGTAAATATAAAGTAACTGGAACAAGAAAACTTCATTTACCCGCGTATGAATTAATTATTGACGCCGTGAATTCATTAGTTGAGTAAAAATTAAATTGTAAAGGGGTGCATGCTCGACTATAAGGGATCATTGGTCTGTTTGTTTATTTTAAACGTTTTGTCAAATTTCAAGGCAAATTAAACAGGTAAGTCGACTGTGATTTCATACAAGTTAGTTTATCTTATATTCCAGGCATCCAACCGCCTATCATTCCGAGAAATAGTTTTTACTGTGTACTCTTAAGTAATAACCGTGTACTTACCATTATTGAGCAGTCTCTCTGTTTTGTATAATGTGTCATTTTGTGTGCTGTCTTCGTCATCACTAGATGTGCTTATGTTGTCAAAACTTATGTCGGACGAAAATTCTCCTTTATTTTCTTTTTTCAGTCGTCTTCTAGCATTAGCAAACCATGTCGACACTTGTGTAAGGGTCATTCGAGTAATTATAGCAAGCATAATTTTTTCCGCCTTGGTTGGGTACGGATTCTTTCTGTGTTCCTTCAGCCAAGCTTTAAGAGCGGCAGTTGTTTCTCGTGTGGCGTTCTTTCTCCTTCCGTTATTCAGATCCATTCCAGAATGCCTATAGTAAAATATCCATCATTAACTGATGATAATCAAAATTTTACTCTGCATGCAGATTTCGAAAATATTAAAATTGCAGACGGCAAAATTTTTTTGCTTGCGACTTGAACATGAAGAATATCAATGATTTTTTTCTCAAATTACATATTAAACTACCATATAGAATCATGTGCCTGTCTCTATATTGATAATCGGAACAATAATAATAATTAGCGCTGGATATATCTGGGTAAATTGAAATGTGAAAGAGACTCTAATTGTTTTTATCTCAGTTAAAATTCTAGTTTACTCTTGTTTTCTCTCTTTTTTTAAATATAATCGGAATCTTAAAAATTAACCGAAGAATTCAATAAAATATTTTCTGTAACCAAATGTATGTCCGTAATTTACAACTGCATACTTACATGTAACTGTACATCTGTGACCTTATAATATTGTCTATATTTTGTTGAGTGTACGGAGCTCCCAAAGACGTCATATCCCATCTAATGCTAGGGTTTGGTTGCTGAAAGAGTACACATTGCTGTTAGAGAATATAGGGTGAAAACAACTGCAGAATTTCAGCACAACAGGTTTATGTTTTGACTGGAAATTAGCATGAATAAAAACAATAAAAACTGGCCTGCACTTTGATTTAAGTGCCGTTGTGGTAAATTTAAGGAATATTTTTGTCGGATAAATTAGACAGCTTAATATCTACCACGGAATAGGCCTGCAAGAAAATTATTTTTAAATATTTTGTAGCAAATTGTATGTTAATAATGTTTAACATATTCATATATATAACATATAACATTTTCTGTGTTTGAAACTTTAAAATATGTATAGTGCAATTCTTATTAATAGTCACCCTTCAGAAAGATTTTTTTTTCTCATGTGTAATTTGTTGTTTTTTGGTAGGACTTATTAAAAAATTGTAGCTCAAAGACAACAGTAGGACTTACCATTATACTCGATACCGGTGACGGGATTTCACTGTGTATTGGTGTGTGAAAGAGGGCTGCTGGAAAGTTTGGTGGCATCAGATGTCCTGGTGAGGAAGTGGCATTATGGTAACAACGACAGAGAATCCTGTTCGTGAAGGGATCACTTATTCTAGAACAATAGGGATCTCCACAAATCTAGAACAAATAAAAATACGTATAATAAATATAATCTCACGATTATATTGTTTATTTGCAAATTCATCTTAAATTAATAAAATCAACGTAAATGTAAGATTTACATGTGAAAAATTTATTTCAATGTTATATATCAAAAAATGAACTTAATTGAAAATAAATTTTAATATTTAATTTTTAAAAATTTTAATGAAATAAAATGTTTATATAACTTATATATTGTCCGAAAATTTCAAATAAAAAATACTTCAAAACTGTGACATAAATTTGTTACTTACCAAATGTTGCGCAGTTGCTGTGGGAGATGAAAGCTCCAAGTTTTCTTTTGAAAATGACATTTTGAAGCACTGTTCTTAAATACAGTAAATATCAGAACACTATAATGTTGCTTTGTTTATAACTGTAATATCCAAAACTAAACTCAGTAATGAAGACTTAATAAAAATAATCAACTTTTATATCTTTGCCTTCATAACGGTTAATTAACCAACACGTGCTTAATGTCAAATCCATAAGACGAAATCGACAATTCTGATTGGATAGCATAAAGATGAAATGATACAAAAATTATGAAATCGGACTGAAAAACAAGTATTTCAACCCCAAACCGCCTCTAGCATAAAATATGCAAGCATCTGATTAAGAGATGATATTCTGTTGCCTAACAGAGATTTAATGACTTTGAACACAGTAAAATATGATATCGACAACAAAATATCCTTTGGCATATTCAACTATTGTTGTAAATATGTTAAAAATATTGTTAGAATAAAAAAATATTTTGACATCTTCAGTCTTTAATCTTTTAAAACCGATATCAGATAAAATGGATTGTGTTTTCTAATTTAATTGATGTAATTGTATAATTAAATAAATTTATGTCAATAATCTAAATGAATAAAATAAGGTTGTAAATACAACTTTGCAGGAAAAAAAGTGGTAAAACTACACGATGGAAAATATAACACAAAAATAAAATATTTTGTATGGAGGAAACAGACGTTAAAATTGTCCACAAGATCTTCATGAAATAAAAAAAATATATCCATCTGTTGGATAAAAAAAACTTATAAAACCATGAATGAATTGAATCCAATGTTTTAAAAAAATATTTATTAGTATCGGAATATTAAAAACGCTTGCTCGGCTGTTATAAGATATAAACCGTAGTAATATTTTCTTTTTAATAACCTATGCTTTGCTATTTTAAGTAACTAATGTTTTTAAAATATAATGCGGTTCTTATTTTTTTCATTTTGAATCTTGGTTTCACATTTTAAGTTTGGCACAATGATGAACGATGTAAAGCACCATTTTGACAGCTACAAATCCCTACTGATATGTCAAAACCGTGTCAAATATAATAAATTACTAAAAAGACAGTTAACATGCAATCACCGTTATTTTTAAATTGGTTTATTGAAACAAAAGTGAAAAAGGATATTCAGACTTTGCATTTGACGTGTTTCAAATGCATTTTGTGTGCAACTCAAAAGTTACAATACAAATTTATTTAGGTATGTGTTGCTACTGGTAATATATGTAATACATATTTTGCTGTTTTTAAGAAAGGGTTGTATCCATAAACTGAAGTCCAAAAGCTGTTCTTGCCACATGAATGTTTTGTAGATTTTTAAAGGTTGAACACTGTGAATTCTTTAAAATGTGTCTAAAGTTGTTTACAAAACAATTCTAATTAATTTGACTGGAATTTTTCACGCTAAGATTTTAAAAAAATACAGGCGTGGTGGGCATGAAAGAGCCATTTTATGCGCATGATATTGTTTTCAACAATGAGCAAAATATAAACCACCACAGTTAACTATTGAATTCATGGTATCGGAAATATTCAAAATTAAAAAATGAATTTTGAGTTGCATCCTTCTTCTATATCCTATGTCAGCGGCGAAAGCAAACGCAGTTCTCAGAAGAAAATTAATTGATTTTAAGGCGACATTTTTTAATCTTAATATACGATGAAGACAAATATAGCGTTTTTAAAATCGAGTTTGCACTGCAGCTGTTATTTTGATGGAAATGGACCATGGTATGTATGAGTAACATACTAAAAAAAGGGTCAAGCTTGTAATTATAGTCATTTCAAATGTTTATAACATTTGTCATGTTTCGATGCGGTACACATTATGCAAATAATAAGAAAATGTATCCACCATTTTTAATTGTTCTGAATCGTGATATTGGAGGTTTATTAAAATATTTTGTGGATGTTCAAATTAACATGTGTTTTAGTTTCTTTGAACACAAGTATACTATCAGTTTCAATCAGTACTTATGAATGATCTAGATAAGGATTTAAAAAATCCCGAAGGTGTTACAATGTTTTGTCTACTGGTTATTAGGGGATTAAATGATTAACAAGTATAAATTTCTCTAGGGTTTTTTGTAAGCAGGCATTTGCAATATTTTGTGATTTGTGGTTCTAATAAGTAAATATTGTATTTATAAACTGGTTGTGAACATAGGAAAGGAACATTAAGAATGTACCGACAGAGGAAACTAGAAAATAACTTGTTTTGGATTTACATATGTACACAATAGCGAAGGTTGCATAACCTTAGGTTTTAAGTGGACAGAGGCAAGATGGCCAAATTTTATGATATTTACAAATTTTTCATAAGAATTTGTCACTTCTCAATATTTCTTATATATTTCATAGTCTGCAAGTCAGATTTTGTAACGGGTTATTTTCATGTATGAGGCATACATATAACTTAAAAACAATTAATTCATAGTTTTTAAATTTGTTCGCTTTAGATAAAACTATAACGGCAATACGTCTTTTTGTCCCTCGTCCGTCGGTCCGTCGGTCCGCCTTGTTAGCGCTCAAGCAAATTTATTTCTCATCCGATTGGATAATGTTTATATAGTAGCTTTGACTCAATGATACTTCAAGGTAGTTCGAAGATGAGTCCTGATCGAATATTTTTAGGAGTTATGCCTCTTCATCACTTATAAAATTGACAAAATTCTCCATGTTAGAGCTCTTATCTAAGTGTTGAAAGCTTTGCTGTGTTTTCACTTAAATTTTTATATATTTGTCAACCAAAATCTTGTTTCACAATGCCGTATCGGCCGGGGACTTCGGAATTAACGCTGTTCCATTTTGACATTACTTCAACAGTTATATTCTCAACTTACATGATGTTTAAAAAGAAAATAACACAGAAGTATTGATTTTGTCGATAGATAGAAAATATTTCTCCTGCTAACATTTGTGTTTTACCCACAACGGCTTTATCGCCTACCCCCCTCCTCCCCAAAAAAAAGAAAAAAACTCACAGAAATACTTTTTAATGAGCTTCATTTTTTCCACGAGGATTTGAACAATCTGCTTCTTGCCATACTATCAGACAGATACATGTATAGAAACACTTCCATACACAGTTTGAAAGACATACTTATTGATTAAGTCTAAAACTAAATTTCAAAACTATTTGTGGGAAGTATCTAAAATTCAGTGCTTTTATATTTTTTTAGGAGAGACTGGTACATGTAGTTATAATGCATGTGTAGAATTTTTTATCCCTTGATCACCAATTTTCTCCAAGACTTAGATTCAAATTATTCTTCAGCCAAAATACCATTAAGGTTCCACTTCAGTTAAAACCTGGGACAAACACAGGTTTTTACAAGAATTTCATTATTATGCAGACAGAAAGTTAAGACGTGAAACTGAGTACAAAATATTATTGATTATAAACAACTTAAACATTTCTTCTTGTCTCAAAACAAACACTGAAATGAAGTTACAAACACATTTACATGAAAAGGAGTAGGAAACCCTATATTTGGCCCAAAGAGATATGGCCAATTTCCTAAGTGTTTGGCTCACTTGCATGGCCATTTTCTATAAGTTGTCGAAAAGAACCGAACTTTTATATTTACTACTGTAAATACATTTTTAAATTGATGAAATTATTTCGTACTGAACTTTGCTTTTAAAGCCTGTTTTCGCACAATTTGCCAAATTTGTGTTTTTTATCCATCAATTTGACATGAAGGACACTTACAACCAAAATAATATTTTCATGGATGTATTTCACATGTATTCTTCTTCGTATAAGCTCTGATGCATTTTGGTTTTTAGTCTCCATCTTAAAATTTTTTCTCAGAAAAATAAGAGAAATGCAAAAATCCCGCTTTACATTCAGGTTTGTTGCAATAATTTATTCAGTTCCAAAACTCTTGGCACGAAAAATGGTATTGTTTATTTACATTTGGATATGAGACAACAGTTTAAAGGTTTCATTCTTAAAATATCTACGGCCTTAAATAAAATTTCATTTGTTTGCCGTTGCCGGCCGACTCACGTAATTTGCTGCGGTCTTAATTATTTTTTAACTAAAATAACAAGTTGTTTTTTATTATTGTCGGACTGGAATGTCCTTGTGTGATCAAAGGTAAGTCGGTAAACACGTTGACGTACTTAAAGATCTAACCCCTTTGTTAAACTTCTGATTGGCAAAATACAAAGAATACAAAAAAGAAAGAAACAAAAACAAAAAACTCCTACTTATTTCTTTATTTCTATTATCATGGCAAAGACAAGTAGACAATAGACTTTCGTTATACAAACTGATAGCGATAATTATTGGTAATATGTAATAGAACAACACTTCAATGTGCATAACAAGGTGAAACCAGACTGGTATATAATTTTGCCATATCAGATCAGTTATAAAAATATAATGTGGATTATTGTTATCAGGAAATGAAGGATTTACATGTATATTCCTAAATGTTTGGCTTTCCGTATCTGATTTACAGAGTCAACGTATGAGATGACTGATTGATCGTTGTTTAACGTCCAATGGTAATATTTCATGCATATTCAGGACGAGAACAAGTTACCAAACAATAAATCGTAAAAGGGGTAGCTGGCGGTAAGGCGGTTTGAGAATTTATACATCCCACTTACCCCCCCCCCCCCGAGGGCGGCCGGGGTATAGAAATAGGCCGTTCGGTTTCTCCGCCTGCAGGTAGAACCCTTGCTTAAGGGGCGTCCGTTAGTTCGAGCGGGATGTATAAATAC
>JAULBM010323908.1:0-13375 GCA_032357055.1 Geukensia granosissima | reverse complement strand
CTAACTTGTTTCCGTCCTGAATATGCATGAAATATTTGCCACTGGACGTTAAACAACAATCAATCAATCAATCTGAACATTTACAGCATGCTGCTTATCCGGTATTGTGTTTTATTTTCACATGCACTGGTTTAAGAAACTTTTGTTATCCCTTTATTCATGTTATTTGTTAGTGGTTTTTTTTTCAATAAAAGTGCAATTTTTAGACTAAACAAAATCCTTTATCAAAAATTATAATTACAATAAGGTGGCTCTCATATACCTATGAATGATGATAGATCTTTATAAAAAAAATAACAGTGGTTTCCAATTTTTTTATGATATTTTAGAGTGTGAATGTTGAATAGGTTGATTGATTGATTGATTGATTGCTGCTTAACGCCACGTCGGCAATATCTCAGTCATATCGTGGCGGGAACATCCATATATTTAATAATTAAACAAACTAGTAAGATCAACATCATATAAAACATATCGGATATTTACATATAAAACAAAGTTTTACAAATAGGATGCTATGTTGAATTGGAGATCTAGGGACAAGCCATTTTGGCATTGTTGTACCATTCAGGATTCAATATCTTACTAATTCCTTCAGATTCAGTTGGGTATGTTTGCTTGAAAAATGTAACAAATGTTACCGTCAAGTGTTATCTATTTAATCATATTTATTATGTGCTTGTATATATATATTATTGTAAGACGTTCATCTTGGAAATGAACTTTCTTTCTTGTTTGGCAATTTGGTCGTCGAACCGGTTGTATTACTCGTCGGATAATTCCCGTAGTACAACTGGGCACAGAAAATCGTATTCGCGGATTACAAACCGTCAACCGTATTTTCTTAGATAAAAGAGACAAGACAAATATGAAACGAACTTAATGATAAAACGAAAACAATTGGAACAAAGTCTTGGAATCAACGAATTCCTTTACAAAACAGGAGTAGGATCAGGTGCTCCGGAATGGTAAGCATTCCCTGTCTTGCGCGCAACACCCGTCGTGGAATCCTTAAAATCTAATCCGAGAAGAGGTTAACTTATTTTTGTTACCGGTAAAAGATCCATAACTTGTTAATAGACAATGATACCATATGGATTAACGATTCCTTGATGCCGACCATAACATTTAGGAAGGACGACGTCAACCTTGATTGATTGTATCCTAGTTTAAGTTACGACTTTCACTGTGGATATAGTGTTACCGGTGACTACACGAACAGACGTTTGGTTACATTTCGACACATCAACTATGTTGATGTGAATTTTACTTCTATCACATTTAGGACCTTGCCAGCCAGGAGAACATCCACTGCTACAATTACCGTTGATATTGTTACATGTTCTCGTTACACAGTTTGAATTACAACTGTTTGCACATTTATCTCCATACTTTCCTTTATCACAAACTACATTTAAAAGACACGGATTAACTAAACTTGTTTAATGCATCTATTTGTCTGTTCTGGTGATGCAAGTCTCAAATTTTTATTTGTACACAGTAAAAAGTGAAATACTGTGAACAACATTATTACACACTGTTTTGACAAAACGCAGAATGTGAGTAAAAATGAAGGTAAATGATCATGCAGTATAATAATATCTCTATCAGTTTTTATCTTATAGATCTTATATTAATAAAACAATAACAATTTTTCCAATTTTTTAATGATATTTTAGAGTATGAATGTTGAATTGGAGATCTAGTGACAAGCCATTTTGGCAATGTTGTATCATTCAGGATTCAATATCTTACTAATTCCTCCAGATTCAGTTCGTTTCTTTGCTTAAAAATGTTAAATCTAGATAGATGTACCGATTGAACAAAAATACATGTAATGATCAAAAAAGTTTTTTTTAGTGGCTTGGACAAGAATTCCTACTTTAATTGAAAAAATTGAAAAAAGCCCAAGTGTTGTGTTTCGTCTTGGTCTAAGACCTGAATTTAGAGTATATTTTTATTATCCTATCTTGACTGAACTCAAATAAAATTGGAGATTTGATTAATTGTCTACAGAGACAGTCTTCCAACATGCATATATTTCAAACATATATGCTCAGACAAGCTGTAAAAGGTCGCAATAATAAAAGGTCACGATAAACAAACGCCAATTTAATTTACAATGCAAATAAAACGAATAACAGTGAAACATAAAAACAACAACATCCATTGGACTATAGATTCCTGGCTTGGGACAAACAGAAGAAGTATGAAGCGGTATTAATCTGTTTGCGACAAGAAATATCATGATGTACCAACATCGAAAAGGTGCTCGCTGTTCGCTTGTTTTTCGTTAACGTTGACTTTAGGTGATATTTGAAATTTCAAGTAATTCGCTGCTTAAATTTATGTTTAGGTACTAGTCTTAATACAATCCACTAATTTGTTTTATAACCTTAATAGTATTTTACTCTAAGCATATAATATTTAGGAGAGACAAATTACTTAGAGAGTACATTCATATATAATGGTAAGACGTTCATCTTGGAAATGAATTTTCTTTCTTGTTTTGCAATTTGGTCGTCGTACCGGTTGTATTTCTCGTCGGATAATTCCCATAGAACTGTTGGGCACAGAAATCATATTCGTGGGTTACAAACCGTCAACTGTATTTACGAGTTCAGTGTAAAATACCCATGTGAGAAATCAAAAGTGCTTAGTCCAAAGAGACAAGAAAAATTTGAAACGAACTAAAAGATCGAACAAAAACAAACGGAACAAAGTATTGGAATCCACGAACCCCTTTACAAAACAGGAGTGGGATCAGGTGCTCCGGAATGGAAAGCATCACCTGTCTTGCGCGCAACACCCGTCATGGAAACCTTAAACTAATACGAGAAAAGGCTAGCTTATTTTTGTATTACCGGTAAAAGATCCATAACTACATGTAGTTAATAGACAATGATACCATTTGGATCAACGATTCCTTGATGCCGACCATAAGATTTTAGGAAGGACGACGTCAACGAACTAAAAGATAAAACGAAAACAAATGGAACAAAGTCTTCGAATTTACGAACTCTTTTACAAAGCAGGAGTGGGATCAGGTGCTCCGGAATGATAAGCATTCCCTGTCTTGCGCGCAACACACGTCGTGGAATCTTTAAACTCTAATCCGTGTTAAGGTCAATCCGAGAAGAGGCCAACTTATTTTTGTATTACCGGTTAAAGATACATAACTAGTTAATAAACAATGATACCATATGGATCAACCATTTTTTTGAAGCCAACCATAACATTTGAAGAAGGATGACGTCAACCTTGATTGATTGTATCTTCGTTGTAGTTACGATTTGCACTTTGGATATTGTGGTACCGGTGACTACAAGAACCGACGTTTGGTTACATTTCGACACATCACCTATGTTGATGTGAATTTTACCTCTATCACATTTAGGACCTTGCCAGCCAGGAGAACATCCACTGCTACAATCACCGTTGATATTGTTACATGTTCCCGTTACACAGTTTGAATTACAACTTTTTGCACATTTATCTCCATACTTTCCCATATCACAAACTACAATTGAAAGACACGGATTAACCAAAGTTGTTTAATGCATGTATTTGTCTATCCTGGTGATGCAAGTCGCAAATTTTTATTTGTACACAGTAAAAAGTGAAATACCAGCTGATAGGACAGATTAAATTGTTATATATTTATTTAATAATTCAAAGCGAAAGATTGAAGAAAAACATTAAAAACACCTCATTTGGGGCGTAATACATTCGCCGTTACGCTTTGAATCGCAGTCAGAAACGATATTGCATTCCTTTACATATAAGTCAATTGATTATTACCTTATAGAAAAAGTTTGTCAAAGAAAGTGACCTTTGTCACAGTAAACACCTTGCCAACCTGATTCACATTCCATGCAATTGCCATCTATATTGTTACATTTTCTAGCTTTACAATGTAAATTACAGATTTGTACACAATCAGTCCCATACTTCCCATTATCACATACTGGAAAACAGGTTAGAAAATTAGATTTCATTTAAGCACTGTAAAATTGTTCATCGTTTCTTTCTTATCGTTCAGTCTAAAAGAGAAAGCGAAAAAAAAAACAATATGGTTTAAAAAACATAAAAACAACAACATCCATTGATCTGTAGGTTCCTGGCTTGTGACAAACAGAAGAAGTATGAAGCGGTATTAACCTGTTTGCGAGCGTTCAAACCTATCCTGTCTTCAGACAGTGGTGTGGCAAATCGACATGAAAACAAACCTTAAAAATAACCGCGTCCATCTTCTAAAGATGGTACACAGTATGCAACAAGATATAAAATGATGTACCAACCTCAAAAAACGTGCTCGCTGTTCGCTTCTTTTTCGTTAACGTTGACTTAAGATGATATTTAAAATTTTAAGTAATTCGCTGCTTAAATTTATGTTAAGTACCAGTCGTAATACAATCCACTCTTGTTTTATAACCTTAATAATTCTTTACTCTAAGGATATAACATTTAGGAGAGACAAATAACTTGGAGAATACATTCATATTTGTTGGGCTAGACTTGATATATGCTAGTACATACCAGTTATTGTTTTGGAAAGTAAGTAAATATAAATAAATTTTCACTAAGAAAGTCTTAGTTTATGCACAAGCCACTTAAAGAGAACCATTTGATATTAACAGAGAGAGATTGAAGAAATTGTACATTAAAAGGTAGGATGCAAATTGGCGCGATTAATGCATACTCAAATTTTAGAGGAAAACATGCAGTTTCTGTTTTCACAAAAATTCTTAAATCTAAGGCCCTGTTCACACTACAAAAGTTAACCCGGATTAATTCTAGTAAATGTGGATTAAGTCACATTGCGTTCACTTGGATTTAATTAAATCCGGATGAAATTATCTGAATAAAGATATTCCGGATCATACTGTAATGTGAACGCAGATGTGAATAAAATGACGTCATAGTTAATAACGTTACTTATGGTCTATTGATTTCTGAGTTTCAATATTAATCCGGATAAAGTTAAGCCACAACCCCAACACTAGTTTGAACGCAACAGATAACCTGTTAACTGGGTTAAGTTGATCCGTATGAACAGGCCCTAAGATTTGTCGTAAGTGTATAAACCTCAAAGGAAAACGCATTGTGGCGTCATAATTTACGAAAGAAATGACATGACATTTTGTGAAACTGACCGCAGGACGCTTATTTCCAATGATTTGAATGTTGTTGAATTTTGAAAAAATATAGGTGATCTGGGGCATCGAAAAAAGACTAAGTAAATATTTGTAAAAAAGACGGGATCCAAAACTACTTCTAGGCCCACCCAAATTAAAGTAAAATGATTGGTACACGAATGAAGTGTGATTTTCTTTTTTAATAAGTTATTAACTCTAATGCATTATCCACAATTTCAAATATTAAGGATAATGTATACGTTGAGAAAACACATATTGATTTATGGGTATGCTTGCTTGAAAATGAATTCCTTCGAATGATACAGTCAAGTGTTAACTATTTTTTCATATTTATTATGTGCTTGGTTATATAATGGTAACACGTTCATCTGTTCATCTTGGAAATGAATTTCTTTCTTGTTTTTTGCAATTTGGTCGTCGTACTGGTTGTATTTCTCGTCAGATAATTCACATAGTACTGCTGGGCACAGAAATCGTATTCGTGGGTTACAAACCGTCAACCGTATTTACGAGTTCAGTGTAAAGTACCCATGTGAGAAATCAAAAGTTCTTAGTCCAAAGAGACAAGACAAATCTGAAACGAACTAAAAGATCGAACGCAAACAAATGGAACAAAGTATTGGAATCCACGAACTCCTTTACAAAACAGGAGTGGGATCAGGTGCTCCGGAATAGGAAGCATCCCCTGTCTTGCGCCCAACACCCGTCGTGGAATCCTTAAACTCTAATCCGAGAAGAGGGTAACTTGTTTTTGTATTACCGGTAAAAGATCCATAACTAGTTACTAGACAATGATACCATTATGATCAACGATTCCTTGATGCCGACCATAACATTTTAGGAAGGACGACGTCAACCTTGATTGATTGTATCCTCGTATAAGTTCCGATTTGCACTTTGGATATAGTGTTACCGGTGACTACACGAACCGTCGTTTGGTTACATTTCGACACATCACCTATGTTAGTGTGAATTTTACCTGTATCACATTTAGGACCTTGCCAGCCAGGAGAACATCCACTGCTACAATTACCGTTGATATTGTTACATGTTCCCGTTACACATTTTGAATTACAACTGTTTGCACATTTATCTCCATACTTTCCTTTATCACAAACTACAATTAAAAGACACGGAATAACAAAACTTGTTTCATGCATGTATTTGTCTATTCTTGTGATGCAAGTCGCAAATTTTGTTTGTACACAGTAAAAAGTGAAATGCTGTGCACAACATTATTTTACACTGTTTTGACAAAACGCAGAAAGTGAGTAAAAATGAAGGTAAATGGTCATGCAGTATAATAATATCTATATCAGTCTTTATCTTATAGATCTTATATTAATAAAAAAAATAACAATTTTTTCAATTTTTTATGATATTTTAGAGTATGAATGTTGAATTGGAGATCAAGGGACAAGCCATTTTGGCAATGTTGTACCATTCAGGGTTCAATATCTTACTAATTCCTCCAGATTCAGTTCGTTTCTTTGCTTAAAAATGTTAAATCTAGATAGATGTACTGATTGAACAAAAATACATGTAATGATCAAAAAAGATTTTTTAGTGGCTGGGACAAGAATTCCCACTTTTATTGAAAAAATTGAAAAAAAGCCCAAGTGTCTAAGACCTGAATTTAGAGTATTTTTTGATTATCCTATCTTGACTGAACTCAAATAAAATTGGGAGATTTGATTAATTGTATACATAGACAGCCTTCCAACAAGCATATATTTCAAACATATATGCTAAGACAAGCTGTAAAAGGTCGCAATAATAAAAGGTCACGATAAACAAACGCCAATTTAGTTTACAATGCAAATAAAACGAATAAGAGTGAAACATAAAAACAACAACATCCATTGGACTATAGATTCCTGGCCTTGGACAAACACAAGAAGTATGAAGCGGTATTAACGACAACATATATCATGATGTACCAACCTCGAAAAGGGGCTCGCTGTTCGCTTCTTTTTCGTTAACGTTGACTTTAGGTGATATTTTAAATTTCTAGTAATTCGCTGCTTAAATTTATGTTTAGGTACCAGTCTTAATACAATCCACTAATTTGTTTTATAACCTTAATAGTATTTTACTCTAAGCATATAATATTTAGGAGAGACAAATTACTTAGAGAGTACATTCATATATAATGGTAAGACGTTCATCTTGGAAATGAATTTTCTTTCTTGTTTTGCAATTTGGTCGTCGTACCGGTTGTATTTCTCGTCGGATAATTCCCATAGAACTGTTGGGCACAGAAATCATATTCGTGGGTTACAAACCGTCAACTGTATTTACGAGTTCAGTGTAAAATACCCATGTGAGAAATCAAAAGTGCTTAGTCCAAAGAGACAAGAAAAATTTGAAACGAACTAAAAGATCGAACAAAAACAAACGGAACAAAGTATTGGAATCCACGAACCCCTTTACAAAACAGGAGTGGGATCAGGTGCTCCGGAATGGAAAGCATCACCTGTCTTGCGCGCAACACCCGTCATGGAAACCTTAAACTAATACGAGAAAAGGCTAGCTTATTTTTGTATTACCGGTAAAAGATCCATAACTACATGTAGTTAATAGACAATGATACCATTTGGATCAACGATTCCTTGATGCCGACCATAAGATTTTAGGAAGGACGACGTCAACGAACTAAAAGATAAAACGAAAACAAATGGAACAAAGTCTTCGAATTTACGAACTCTTTTACAAAGCAGGAGTGGGATCAGGTGCTCCGGAATGATAAGCATTCCCTGTCTTGCGCGCAACACACGTCGTGGAATCTTTAAACTCTAATCCGTGTTAAGGTCAATCCGAGAAGAGGCCAACTTATTTTTGTATTACCGGTTAAAGATACATAACTAGTTAATAAACAATGATACCATATGGATCAACCATTTTTTTGAAGCCAACCATAACATTTGAAGAAGGATGACGTCAACCTTGATTGATTGTATCTTCGTTGTAGTTACGATTTGCACTTTGGATATTGTGGTACCGGTGACTACAAGAACCGACGTTTGGTTACATTTCGACACATCACCTATGTTGATGTGAATTTTACCTCTATCACATTTAGGACCTTGCCAGCCAGGAGAACATCCACTGCTACAATCACCGTTGATATTGTTACATGTTCCCGTTACACAGTTTGAATTACAACTTTTTGCACATTTATCTCCATACTTTCCCATATCACAAACTACAATTGAAAGACACGGATTAACCAAAGTTGTTTAATGCATGTATTTGTCTATCCTGGTGATGCAAGTCGCAAATTTTTATTTGTACACAGTAAAAAGTGAAATACCAGCTGATAGGACAGATTAAATTGTTATATATTTATTTAATAATTCAAAGCGAAAGATTGAAGAAAAACATTAAAAACACCTCATTTGGGGCGTAATACATTCGCCGTTACGCTTTGAATCGCAGTCAGAAACGATATTGCATTCCTTTACATATAAGTCAATTGATTATTACCTTATAGAAAAAGTTTGTCAAAGAAAGTGACCTTTGTCACAGTAAACACCTTGCCAACCTGATTCACATTCCATGCAATTGCCATCTATATTGTTACATTTTCTAGCTTTACAATGTAAATTACAGATTTGTACACAATCAGTCCCATACTTCCCATTATCACATACTGGAAAACAGGTTAGAAAATTAGATTTCATTTAAGCACTGTAAAATTGTTCATCGTTTCTTTCTAATCGTTCAGTCTAAAAGAGAAAGCAAAAAAAAAACCAAAATGGTTTCTAAAGGAGACACACTCGTAGACACGGCAAATCCCAGAACAAGAACAAGAAGACACAACTGAAAACACAACACATTGAACTAAAACATTGACATTAATATGGACAATACAGACAACACCATAGACTGATATACAAATATGGTTGTACAGGATGGATGAGTAGTTACCCTCTTAATAGTAGATATTTTTCAACGTCAGTTTTAATTATTATTAACATAGTTATGACTATTCCTTACTTCATCAATCTAGCTAATTTTATTCAATTTGCGCATTGACAACTAAATACTTACCGATTGTTAAAAACTCCACTGCACAATTCAAGTGATTGATTATCGTGTGAATGGACAGAATATGAGAAACTTTTGAATGAAAAGGTGGGAACTGAGGGGAAATGTGAACGAGAGGTATAAAGAGTAACCACTTCTACATCCTCTCATTTACTACTGATTTTGCCTAATGGGATACTGCTAATTTGCAAATTTTGTTGCAAACTTTACCTCTGAGAAATGCTATGGAGTTTTTGCTTGAATGACTTCTAGACTAATATGGACAAAAACAGAATTGATCTATTTCAATACATCTCTTACCTTGATCGCAATGGGCTCCCTTCCAACCAGGTTCACATCCGTTTTGGCAAATACCTGATACAGGATCGCACCTCTTGTCTTTACAATGATCACATTTGCTGTGACAATTTTTACCATAAGTACCAGTTCCACAACCTATTATGATTATAAAATATATTTCATTTCAATCTAAAATTAAATATGTGATCTCGTCAAAATATGCGATAGACATGATACATGTTTGTTTAAACAAAATATACTTTTACTCAAAGGAAAAAAAACTTTTAGCTGTAAGGTATTTCGTGTGCAGCAACTGTCTGACATAAGTGCAAAAATTAGCGCTGTTATTGACTGGTCTGACACTGAAAACACATACGTTCCATAGTCATCTTTTTTAAATAACATTTAGCATATTCTTGATTACAATCTAGCTAAAGGTTAAGCATAACACTGTTTCGACAAAACGCAGAATGTGAGTAAAAAAATGAAGGTTAATGGTCTTGCAGTAAAATAATATCTATATCAGTGTTTTGTTTATACTACTTAAAAAATTCGTGAATTTTTGTTTTAAAAAACCACATGATGCGATTCGAAACGGGACATTATTCTTGATGAAATAGAACACAAAAAGTAATGATGTTGTCTTATTCTTTATGATAACTTTGTATTGAGACAAGAGTCGCTTGCTTTCTGTTTGACTAAAAAGGCAAACATTGAAGGCAACAAGTTTGGTAAAATGCTGTTGACTGGAATAGAAGGAGCAGCGGATTAGAAACTACTACCCTATTTCTTTTCAGCATACTGCAAGTTAATATTGCATTAAAATTTTACAGCACTAAATTCCTGTGAAAATAAAATAGGAGGTGCAAAACTACATCTTTTGATAAAGGATCTCTGAAAGTCTGTTTAATTTTTATTAAGCGGTAAAGAAGGAATTGCATATTGGCAATGGCACCTGTGTTTTTATCACCGCATTTATAAGTCAAAAGTACAGCCAAATTTCAAATATTGATTTTATGGAAAAATAAGATAGGAGATGCAATATTATCTCTTATGACAAGGACGCGGGCGCAAGATGACATTGTGTCCCTATATGTCGCCCTGCCAGAAGCAGGCGACACAAAAACTTGACCGATGATAAACAATTATAATTCAACAAACATAAAAAGGTTTTGTTCATGTAACCTAAATAGAAGAAAATTCAACAGCACTTGTGAGCCTATGGTGTAAAATTTGAAAACTTCAATCATTTTACGGCGCATACTCTTTGCATTGGGCTGAAAGTAATAGAAACAGTATTATTACTGACAAAAAAAGATCTCAAGGCCACTGCTGGACATTTTGAAGTCCCAACTATGATTGATTGATTGATTAATTTTTGTTTAATGTCCAGTGGCCAATATTTCTTAAATATATAGTACGAGAACAAGCTGTCAAACAATAAATCATAAAAGGGGTAAGAAAGGAATTTAATAGTCACATGATGCCAAATTGGAAGTGTTTCGGTAGGGGGCGGGACATTTAGTTTAAGCAACTGGTGCTCGCTTCAGACCATTCATTACGAGCTGTTTCGAAGGGATTTTTTACGTGATATTTTTCCATCAAATGGTATGGCGGAACCGTTCCCGTCCGAGAGAGGTTGAAAATCATCCCGACCAATCAACGGACGCCCCTTAAGGATGATTCTACCTCCTGGCAGAGAAACCGAGCATACAAGTTCTTAATCCCGGCTATGCTTAGTGTGGTTGAGTATTTATACATCCCGCTCAGCCAACGGACGCTGCTTTAGCATGAGTTCTACCTGCAGTGGGAGAAACCAAACGGCCTATTTCTATACACTTGCCGCCCTTGGGGGGCGTCCGAAATATGTATTGGTTACCTTATTTGCGTGAGAAACCTACATACTATTTTACATGTTTCCCTGGGTCAAGTAAGAGTACGTACTACAACTAAAATTTTCGTGCTTCCAATTATTGCCATTAACCTTTGCAAAAACTGCACAAAATTGTATGAATATCATGCTGTTTACTTTATATGTAGCGTGCAAAATTCTTTCAAGTGATATAAAAATTATACGCTTTTGATAACCTTTTGGATATCGTCACAAAATTATCTAATGATATTTAAACACTAAATTCGATTGGACGTGTTTATATTGATACCATATAGTAACGCATGACTTGGGTTTTCTGACTGATCGGTTGCTTTTTGGATTTTTATCTAGCAGACAGCAGCTTGGAGTACTCTTTGGAGGTCGATACATCTACTTTTGTTGTATCATGTATTAGTTTTTGTTGTATTTGTTGCTGGTTTTCAGAAACGATCTACTATCATGTCAACCGATTTTTATAGTGCGTTTTTTGCTGTTTTATCACACCACTGTCCCAGATTAGTGGGGGGGGTGAGCGCTCACCAACTTTTTAACCCGCCAAATACGTATGTGCCTGTCCCAATCCAGGAACCTATTGACCAGTGATTGTCTTTGTTTTAATCATCATTTATTGTTATTTGTTCACCATTTTTCAATAGATAAGGTCGATGTCGTGTTTTAGGAATGGTTTCACATTTGTATTTACAGCATCCATTATGGTGTGGATTCATTGTTGAAGGCCGTTATGTAACATGTAGAAGTTTGATTCGACTTCCATTTTTTGAATTGCTGTCTCATAGACGATCATGCCACATCTATTGTTATACATCTATATAATACTTTCTACAGACAACTACAATTGTACGGACTAATAATATGCAGGAGATAACAGATATGTTTTATGAAGTTCTTTAATGTTGCGTTTTAATCTGGAAACAGCATAAGATGCACTTGTATCTTTATAAATATTAAAATTTAAAGATATGGGGTAAATATCAGAGAATACACTGTAATCACGAGAAAAACTGAGGAATTTACAAATCTAGAGGTCTCCACAAGTCCTTTAACAGGATGGAATACCAATCTTTTCACAATGTTTAATACGTATATCTTACCCTCGAGAGCGGCCGGGTTATTGAAATGCCTGTAGGTAGACCCGTGCTAAAGACACGTCAGATGGTTCGAGCGGAATTTATAAATATTCGAACAACCCTTTGCAATGGTTGGTCCGGGGAAAGAATAAGCACTAGGTATCTCCATCCTGGAGGAAAGAATAAGCACTAGGTATCTCCATCCTGGAGGAACTAGTCTTCTATCAGTGGTGTCTTTGGATGTGTGGGATGTATAAATTCACAATAATCCGGATGTGATGTTGAAGCGCCCCGTGTTTAGAAAATGCCACGTTCTAAGCATTTCAAAGACCCCTGTAATTGCTCATTTTAAGTGATTAGTAGGCGGCCAGTTACCAGGCTTAATAATCCGGCCTTATCCATCCCGTATTTTCTCCAGTGGCAGATTAAAAGTCCCTCCCTTACCGGTCCCCAGTTTACAGTCCACATATTATTTATTGTTTGTTTACTTTTTCCCGTCCTGAATATTGTTGAAATATTGCTCACTGAGCATTAAACAGCAATCAATAAACCAATACCTACTATCTCCATTATTTGTTCATGTTTTTGTCCAGGCTTTTATTATAGGATTTCTCCGAAATTTTTTTAATTCATATTTTCCAATATGCATGTAGAGATTTTTCAGTGCGTTCTATACAATTCAGTTGGACTGATGGGTGATATTTTGGAGGAAGGCAATAACCTCTGCGAGAGTGTTAAGGTGGTTTGAAGTACATTTTACAATTTTAAATATTAAACCCTTTACTTAGAAAATCTGATCTTTGTCAGTGCTTCTTTACTAATTTTTTTTTCTTCATGGATAAAACAATTAAAAGGAATTCGAAGATACCAAAGGGGCAGACAGAAATCGTAAAGTCGAGGACAGACAAGACCATGGCCAACAAAAT
>JAULBM010323897.1:0-13377 GCA_032357055.1 Geukensia granosissima | reverse complement strand
TTTTTAATGACTAAATCAGTTAAAATCTTTCACATAAACTAATTGATTCAAATGAAATAGACACTTAAGTGTTTAAATAGAGGTCAAAATCTTTCAACAGATGAACCTGAAATTTGAGGCCAAAAACGGTCCTTACCGGATCTACTCCTTTTACAGATAAAGAGCTTCAAATATTACTAGATGAAGTAGAAAAAACATGACAATTCTTTTTAAGCTTTGCAATTTTGCAACATAAAGTAAATTTAGGAATACTGGCCACAAAAGAATCTTCGATGAACTACGTATAACAAATTGAGCACAAATACGAGTAATGCCGAAAGCAACAAGCTTCAGGTAGACGCGAATTCCGAAAGACAGGCGGTTAACTCCTCCTGAAAAAACTTACTCCTTTTTAGGATAAAGTTGTTGACAATGTATCGCCAGACGAAGAAAGCTTATTGGACATTAAAATATTAACAGCAGACTTTTACGTACGAATGGTAGTTTTATTTAAAGGTCAGGACAGGGGTTTGCCTTTTTGACTGGGTCAGAAAATGTCAGATTATTTATTCTGACCTCGGAACAGATAATGTATTCAACAGAAAACAGTTTTTGACAGTGTTTGATGATTTTGTTGATTCTGTCGTTTTTAGTGGGTGGGTATTTCTTATTACAAAATTTGGATCTTAAAGTTAGAATATTCCTAAGAATATCTTAAGACACCTAATTTGGCGTCCTAATTTTAAGATGATTCGGAGATAAATCCCAAGTTGAGACATGTCCGAAAATTGCACATATAGGACTAAGAAATGTCCTAGGATGGTCTCAAGATATATCTTAGTCCTAAGATACCTTCAAAAATAAGGCCCCAGTTGTAAATACATGATATGTTTTCTCTATTTATGCGAAATATTGCTTAAAGAATAAAATGACAAACTTCTCAGAGAAAACCATATCCAATAATTGAATTCTATTTATCATATAGGCCAATGACATGAGTGCAATTTATTAAACGAATTTTACTCTATATTAGATAAAGATATATCGTAGAGTATAACAAATGTTATACATTGAACAAGAAAATGAATGAAATATTGATAACCTTGAGAAAAGTCATGAAATAGAAAGCTTTGTTAAAACGAACAAACATTCCAGTAGCAGAGTTGATGAGGTTTATGAACTCCCTCTGTCCTCTGTGTAACAAAGTTAAAAAGTACATTTTCACAATGAAACTCTGTCCAATTACTTTTAACTGTTATATTCAAATACAAACAGTGATGTAAGCATTTCTTAAATAAAACAACAAAAACTATTATTTTAAAATAAAAATTATTACCGATTTTTTTTTCTTCTACTATCACTTGTGTAAAAGAAATCTTCTCTATAGTTGTTGCTTTCTAATTATACTGTCCTCTAGCACATATTTATATATCTATTAAAGAGTGGCGTTAGTTGAATTTCATTTTTTTGTTATATTTCAAACTATTTTTTATTTATCGTCTTGAAACGTACAACCTTGCAAAACAGTACATGTGAACGTTTCCATTAGCAGTTTAATGTTCAAAATTAACCAGAGAATAAATAATGACCAAATAACTAAAACATTGTTATATTATGAAATATAAAAAAGTCATTTTACTGAATTTCCTACAAAACTCTTTCTGTTTAGTTGAAAATAAAACTGTTTTTACTTCAAACAGGTCAAATCTACTTTCACTTGTCTGTAGAAATCATAACATAATTTATATATAACGTGTCCATTTACACTGAAATTGTCAACATGTCATTAAATGATGGTCGCCGTAATGCGATTATATAAACAGATTTTAAATATACAGCCACAAGGAGGTAAACAAAGCAACAATGGTCTAGTAAAAGTGGGTCTAATAAAATATCTCCAGCTCTTTTGTAAATTCGTTTATTATTCATTATGTTATGAGATTGGTTTATTAGCCGTTCCTTTAAAAGCTGTTGTTTACATGATATCGAAGATCTTTGTTCAAATTTATAAAAAAAAACAGACTGTTTCTGATTTAAATTGGAAACAATTTTTACGGAACAGATGTCGTTTTGATGGGGAAATGTTTACTTATTTAAGCATATTATAGCTTGAGAAGAAACCTTCAACATAAGGAACTTCTATATGTTTCATTACAAGGCAAAATTGAAATCAATATAAAAAGATATATGGGGTTAATGTAAAAAAAGACCGCTGCACGCCTTTACAAATGATCTAGTTGTTGTCATAAGGCCTTACACGAAATTGGAAAACCACTTTTTAATGAGCTCTCAAGTGCACATGTAAGGTGAAAAGCACATATATAGTTCTCTGGAATATTTTGTTGCAATTTGTACTTCTGATACTCAACTTTCTAGTCCTATGACTAATGTAAAAAAGGGAATTCGAAGATGTATTCCAAAGGAGCAGACAGAATATATAGCCTTTCATAGGTCAATCCGTGTGAGAGCGTGTTATGGATGTCTTAGACAATAACCCCCCCCCCCCCCAACTTGATTTAGTACTGAGGGGCTATGATTGTGAACTTTAAAAATATTTTGTGCTTTGAGAGAAAATATTATGACTCAGATTAAAAGGAAAAATATACATAAAAAAATAAACAACGAGGTTTTCTCTATTTAATGTCACGCAATATTAGTTAAAATAATGCGACAGGGACGTATAAATCTTCATTTTAATATCTTAACAACCATGATGTTGAAAACTTGAAGGTTGCTGTGGTAAATGCTCTTAGAAACACGTAAAGAGCAACCTAAGAACGTTTACCTGTTGCGATAAGTTATTAATACTTAAACTTCAATGATTTTGTACTGCATCGTCAAAAGACGTAATGAAAAACAAAAATTCATGCTTGAAGATTGAATTACATCATCGGCATCGATACATGGATTTAGCTGCAATTTCTGAGTTTTATTAAACAAAGGAATATTTCATCCATCATTTTTGGTTCCTTTACTCATAAGGCTAATAAGTTTCAAAAGTGATTTGCTGTAACTTAAAATACAGTCAATTAATGGAATGCGCTAAGATGTCAATATATCGGCTTTAGACTTTCTTATATGTGAATGCAGTTTTGTGCTTTGAACAGTTTAAACATATAAATATCATCCAGTTTCAGTGATATATTCATAAATAAATTTGGAATTGCATCTATCTTGCATTTCCTCATGTTTATTGAAAATAAAGTATTAAATAGTCGGACATACTATGTTTGATAAAATCTCGAGTCAATAGGCTTGATGTCTCATCATAGAAAATATCACCCTGAGCTTGATTTCAATAATTGCGCGAGCATTCATGACAGATGTACATGCATGTATTTTTGATTAGTACATTTATTGCTTTTAAATATTTCCTAGTCCGATTAGGAAAATTTCTGTTTGACTTTATAATTTGCCTTTCACTGCTCTTATTTTCTTTTATTTTTTTTACCACACGTTGGGTGGAAGGTCGGTATTCCACTAAGTAGTTTAACTCCACCACATGTCTCATGTACCTGTCCCATGAAAGAATTGTTGTCGAAGCTTTGTCTTTGTTTTAAACGTTTTGTTACATGTACATTTTTTATAATATCCAGGTAAAAGTAGTTTTTAACATATACAAATTTTATTTAATAGGGTAATTAAGAGGCTTTTCACAAGGAATGGTATTCAATCCCCATTGTGAAGACCTTAAATTTGTATTCCTTCATGACCCCTCATACCAACATACTTTTTTGGAAGGTAATTATAGAATAATTCATTACCTTTACTGTTGGTAATAACCTGCCCTTTTCGAGAAATAAGTACTGTAACAATAGATAATCTAATAGTTTTATGTCTTTTATATCATTGTACATTAAGTTGAAATGATGAAATTGGAAAAAAGGAAAAACAAGTCCATTGCTGAGTAATAATTAAAGTAAATACATGTATATGCCACAGTTTCAGGCAGAGAGAAACACAATTACTTAAAAAATTCTTCAATTTCCGACGCATTACTTCAAATTATTACGAGAGAAAAAGTCCATTAATACTTGGGTCAATCGAAACGCAATTATAAAAGGGAGAAAAGTCTTTGGACAGTTTTTTAAAATACATGTAACACAATATAAATCTAAAAAAGGGAAAAATGCCAAAAAGGAATGCTCCATCAAAATGATGGAAGATAACCTTGTTCAATCTTAAGAAATAAACAACTTTGCGTTTTTTCTCGTGACAAGTCTCTTTTCTTGTGCATTTTGCCTGAATTTTGCATTAAATTGTACAACCCCTACACAAAAAGTATGGAAAATGAAATTCTGCCTTGAAAAAAAACCTACATATTGTCGATTTTGATATTTATTCCAAATGCGAAGTGTCAATGTGCAGATTTGAGGATCTTTTTGCATACCCGGTCTGCTTATAGGAGACTGTAAGAATGCAGTGTAAAAATACCCATAGGGGAGATTACACATTAAGTTACAGTAAAACCTTTTATTTAAGTTTCTGTTAACATCATTTGTATGAAAAAAGTTTGGAAAAAATGGATATTCCACTAAATAAACCTTAAAATAATTTGATTGTAGAAAAGAAATATGCAGTATTTTATACGCTGTTTTCCGGGGGAATTTAATGATTCTTAGGAACGCTCTTACCTAAATTATGGAAAAAATTTGACTTACCAAATATTAAAGTAAGCATATCAGAAATAGCCAGACTAAAAAGGTAGTAGTTGGTTGTCGTCTGCATGTAACTATTTTTAACAATCACAACGCACGTGCAAATATTTCCTACAGTACCGGAAATAAATATCAAACAATATATCACGAGTAGTACAATAACAATTGGCAAATCATGACGTCGTGGTCCAAGACGTGACAAGAGCAAATCGTCGTTTGACATAATATCTGTCCCATTATAAGAATTATTTAAATTTTCTATTTCCATAGCTGTAGAATTGAATACACTTTTTGGTTTAATACTATAAAGTAAGACGCTTGCTGAACCATCGTCCTCTAAATTTGAAATGAAAATCCACCGTCTTCCTCTATTGACTCGTTAATCAGATTCACCTGTATGGAGTGGCAATTATCTCTCATATTCATCTGTAATTGGAAAGAATTTTTATTTTATATTTCGATAGACACTTGCAATTATGTTTTTATTCAATATCAATTCAGATGTTTCTTTAAATAGTATTGAACAACCACTCGTTTTTCCTTAATATTGACTAAAATTTGTTAGAGAACTTTTACTACCATCTTCCAGTGACTGACTACGGGAACAATGTTTATTTTATGCCAAGCAGTAGTAATTATCTTCCGTTAGTATCAATTATAGCTGCAATTTATCGCCTAAGATGTTACAGTAACTGATTAATATTGAATTATTTTCTAAGTTATGAAAAAGCATGCCACATCGTCCTGGCGAAAACTATAAAACAAATGTTAAATATCACTCGGCAATCTTATATATAAGTTAGCATGTATCAGCTGATGAAACAAATGGTGGTAGAAAACTTCAAAATGATGATTGTTTACAATCAATACTATAAGTAAAGTTCTCTTGTCCCGTGGTATTGATCAAAAAACTTTCGTTAACAAAATAAGTTTAATTTGTTAGAAATGCAAATGATAACAAGATCTCGTGTTTGTAATTGGAAGTTCTATAAACACTTGATTTGTTTGTTAAGTGATGAAAACAACACCCAGAAAATGGTTCGATCCACAGGATTTTCCAAATGCATTGGCTACTTATACGAATAGACAGACAACTAATTTAAGAATTACAATTTATGTTTTGTCACATGTGAGCAAATTAAGCCAAGATTTTTTTTGTAAACAACTTTTCAGTTCCTTTCAATATTCGAAGAAGTGGAAGACAACATGAAAAGTACGTCATGAAATTATTATTGTAAAAAATCCAATTACATGAAACACAACATCTTAAAATGGTATATTTTCTGATTTATGAACGTAACAATGCACTTTCATACCAAGCAACGACTTGATAATACGACTTGTTCTATCCTTGTATTTACTTTAACGGAAACAAAGTCCTTTAAAGAAGACATTTTACTAACAACATATCGATGTATATCGACATGGAAAACGTGTAAAATTCCAACCAATTTAACAACAGACGTACGTATAATAACTTAAGTTGTTATTTTGAAGGTCAAAACAAGAAGCACTCTGAAATTTAATAATATTTACATGATCGACAAAATTTTGTGAAATCTTAGCATTTGAGCTTATGAGTTAAACATGGAAAAATGCTTACTTCAAGCTACCTTTGGGTAGGTATTACATAGATCGTTTACCCCAACCAACCTGATGTATTCATAGTATGTGCTCCCTTATAAAACAAATGTATAAAAAAGGAAACCCCAATGTGGTCATAGTTTAAAAGAATGATTTTTCAACAAATTTTGATAAATGTTCATAAATAACCATTTACATCTCGAATTAAAAAAAATTGTTGGAACTTGACAATGTATAAGAAATCAAATATGTGAGGCAATTCTAATTTTAACAGAAAATTCTGATCAGATAAGGCACTCATCTCACATACTCCTTTTATACATGGCTTGAATGATGGTAAATACTTGATTTTTTAAAGCACGAATGCTAAATTGGAGGCCATTTTATAATGTTGTAAATGCTGTTTCATCAGAGGGCCGTTAAAATTCAGCCGACTTGATTTCTTGAGTTTTTACACTTATCATATCAATTCGGTTTTCAAAAATGTATTACAAAATTCCAATATCAATTCGATGCACTGTATGGCCATTTAGATGTTTACAACTCGTCAGCAGTGTTCGAAGATAAAATGATGGAAATCCGGTAAATACAATGACATGTAATAGACACAAACATCAGATCCAAAAAATCTCAATAAACTGGATTCCAAAGTAAGTGTAACTTCTGCATCAAAAAGAAAAGCCTTACAAATGGGTAGGTTTTTTTTTATCAGTTTTGAAAGGCAAAATTCAGGGCATATACATGCATGTAATGATTCATGACGGGAATAAAATTCTGTCTACTGGGCAGCTTATGTCCTCCAGGGCATAATCCAACAGTAATACAAAAAAGTATCACAAAACACCAATATAAATTGATGCACTGTTTGGCCATCAGCAGTACAACTCGTTTGATCTTGTTTAGACCTGACTGCAATACATTTACAATTTAATATAATAGATAATTCTGAAAAACTCTGGCGGTACATCAAGAGAGCATGTCAATTGCTTGGAGCAAGATAAAAAACCAAAAACTTACACACAAATGGACATATTAGACTACATCAAATTCAACTTCAGTCTTTTTAGTGTGAATGCACCTGCAATGGTGACCATGGAGTGAAACGACATCTATACATCTTTATTTTCAGCTAGGCCAATTCCGGAAACGGATCTTTAATTATTCAGGGTTCAACTAAATCTACCAGAGAAACATGACATCTGCTAAAGAATGAATAGGGAGGAAATACACTCAACAAATAGGCAAAGGGCAATGGTTTCCTCCTTTTAATTAACAATTCACTAAATTTCCCAACAATTTTCTACATTTTACAATCAGATGGAGAACATCACTAATGATTTCAAGATTCTCAGATTTCACACTAGAAAAGTAAAGCACTTAGTAGTTGTCCCTGTCGTCTGATTTGGCTTCCCATTTCGATTTGTTCAGATTTGAGTGCTTCTTTTGCTATATTTGGATCTTTGACTTCCTATGTTTCGATTAATATGCTACTAATGAGAGGTTACTCCTTGAAATGTACATATTGCATACCTAAATTTTCCATATTTATTAACATAGGTAATTTTGTATTTTGAAACCTCTGTTGGTGGACCATTGGTCCCCGAGTGTATTCTCCAGCCCAGTTGTCAGACTTGTCTGACATGAAATTTATCAAACAATGTTTTACAGAAAGTTGCTGCATTTGCTAAAATTCTAAAACACTTAAAATACGGAAAGGCCTCGAAAAGTAACGCACTAAGTAGTGGTCCCTGCCGTCGGATTTAGCTTCCCATTTCGATTTGTTTATAATTAGATTTGAGTGCTTCTTTTGCAGTACTTGGATCTTTGACTTCCTATATTTCGGTTCTTATGCTACTGATGAGATGTTACTCCTTGAAATGTACATATAGCATTATATTTTGTCACGCAAAAGTCTCATAATGTAGTGTAAAGTGGATACAATAATGTCTTTCCTTTTATAATCATTCTGCTCTGAAATTTGAAACATGAGAGCGAAGTCACAGTCATTTGATGAATAACAAAGTTTGAAAAATGAACAATAAAATGTGGAAAATTTTGTATGACAAAACGGGTATCCTTATTGAATACCTGTTTCACCAAAATGTTTCACCATTAAGTTATGTAGTTCGTCAAATGACAAAACGAACTTTTTAAAATTAAATGAAACGTTTTGTAAAGACTAAATATTTAGGATCTCAAAATTGTTAATTTAAAAAAAATTTTTTTTGCAGAAAACGTTATAAATGCATGCAATGTACACTGTTTAAAATTGCATGCTGATGAGAAAAGTTGTTATTATGCTACGGATAAAAATTAAGACAAATTATTCTCAATTGACATGGTCCTTAGCTTTCTTGTTGATTATTTAAAAAACGCCCGGTTCAATGTAAGGCTGACATTTGAACTAATTTGGACGTTGCTTGATAATTTGATTAAAACAATAAAAAACCACTTGTTTTCGAATTTAGCCGAAGATCCGTAACAAGTAAAAATGCTATATTTTATATCGATATGAATGATTTATTTGAACCTCATTTACACCGTGACTTTGTCTAAATCATAACCACTCGTCCTTGCTAGTTAACATTACAGAGCCAACCATTGTCAATTAATCCGAAACAATGTTTGGAAGATAAGCAAGATGGTAACATTATGACATTTTTATTTTTATTTACAAGGCAAACTTGGCAAAGATTGAAAATATACAGACATATTTTGAATAAGCAACCAATTAAACTGTGTATGTTTTATCTCGTATTAATATCAAAATCAGAAAGGAACAACATATTAGGACGACAAACAACCAAGACCTATAACAGTGACACACTATCAAGAATTCAGACTCAATAATAGGTAATGGGAGACGGTTTACGTATTACCTATTATTTAGTCGATGATTTATTGAGTAAAGCTTATAAGCCATCTCTGACTGCAGAGGTCTTCAATTTATTTGTTCTATTATAGAATTTTGATGCCTGGACATCATGTAATGGCGACTGACCAAACCGTATCAGCTACTTCATCATGTTCATCGAGTGAACTAAAACTTATCATGCAATCTTTTTACATAGAATTTTCAACAACCATATACAATATGATAAACTAATTACAAGTTATCCTGTACCTGACCTACATGTACACAGATATATGCTAGGTCAGCTTTTCGTTGCATTAAAACATAAATCCACTGTAGAATACCCATGTGAGAGATCAGAAATGCATAGTCCAAAGAGACAAGAAAAATTTGAAACAAACTAAAAGATAAAACGAAACAAAAGGCTAGGAATCCGCGAACTCCTTTAAAAAACAGGAGTGTGATCAGGTATACGTAGTCATGAAGGGTAAGCATCGCCTGTCTTGCCCGCAACATCTTCTCACTCGCTAAACTGTTCTTTGCAGTACGATTGTTGTTATCGGTGTTCATCATACAAGTGAGAAGAAAGTTTTGTATGTCGAAAATCAATACATTTATCCTTTTGACCATGATATATCTACCTTATTAGACCGAGATATTACGGGACTAACTATTCAATTTTAGGAGGTGGTCTGGAATATGTTTCCAGTGCAATATTTTTATAGGAATTTTATACAGGACAATATTTTAGCAAGTTCAGAAGGCAAACAGTTAGGCCAGATTAATTTTTCTAAGGTCCAACTTTGCCAGAATATTTTATGGCGAAGATCATGAGAAAATTCAAAATTAAATAATCCCATCCATAACACAGAAAACTAAATGCATGGTGTCGCCCTGTTGGTTCCTCATCAAATATGGCTGAATTAGTAGTTACCCTGTTGGTTTTCGAATAAAAAAGTTCAGGACAGATCTGTTTCGGGTAATCATACAACAAACTTGAACCCATCAGTGATAATACTACGTTGTACTATCTGGACTCTCTCTTTGCTTGTTTGTGGTCTGCGATTTGTTATCTTTGTGTAAACGTTGAGATTGCTGTGGATTGATGGGATATATATTTTTTCTGCCATAAAGGAACGGGGTTGACTAATTCTCAACCCGTCCAGGACAGGAACGTTACCGCCGTGTCCCGCTTTGAAAAAATGCCACGCTCTCAGTTTATAGGATCAGATTTCAAGAGCTCATGATTTGCGGTTCGTTTGTGGCCAGTTGCTCAAGCTAATTTTCCCGTCTGTACCCAAACAGTCCAAATGTGACAGCCTGTGAATACATAATTCCCTTGCCTGACCACAAGCTTACCCCCATTTATTATTAATTGTTTGATAACTTGTTCTCCGGCAGACATCCTTTGCATGAAGTACTTGCGGCTGGAGTCTAAACAACAATCAGTCAATGGTCACGTATTCGTCGACTTTTCCTTTTTTCTCAACATGATGTAAGGTAGAGATAAATCCTTGTTTTTTTTCTAAACGTTTAGTTAATGTCAGTGAATAACTGCCAAAACTATGTCGTACATATACGTTGTACGAAATTTTGCTATATCCATGAAACAAAAATTATAAGAGGATGAAGAAAACTGAACTATGATCCAGAGACTTGCGGATTCACGAAATCAATGTACAAAACTAATTGTATTCATTATGTTTTAGATTATGTGCCCCGGAGGGCGGTCGGGGTATAGAAATAGGCCATTCGGGTTCTCCGCCTGCAGGTAGAACCCCTCCGAAAGTGGCGTCCGTTGGTTGATCGGAATGTATAAATACTCAATACCGGATCTGCCGGGGAAATTGGCATTAGGTATCTCCGTCATGGAGGCATTGGTCCTCCAAAATGGGCGTTCCTGTTTGTGGGGGGGGGGGGTGACTGTATAAATTCAAAATCCATCTAGAGGTAGACGTAAGAATAACAGCAGATTTTGAATGGTCTACACTACCCAATCCACATTTTTGCAAGTAGCAGTCAAAATTTCCCACTCTTAATGTACCGGGTTTCAAGTCTACGTATTTACTTATTATTTGTGAACTTCTTTTCGTCCTGAATTTGGTTGAAACATTGCCCCCTTGACGTTAAGCTGTGATTTATCAATCATTCAATGAAGATTATGCGGTTTTAGGAAATTTTTTAACTTTGTTGTAAGCAGCGTATTTTCCCTATCGGACTTTACAATACTGAATTTACATGTTAAGGCTGAATGGTTTTCTCATCGTGTTCGCAGAGTATTTCATGTTCATCTTAACTGTAATAATATCCTTCAAGGAATAAATCCAAATGTTTACTCTTTTATCGGTTACGATTTTGTTTTATCTTAACAATCAAACGATTCATGATTGGCTTCAGAGTTCACGGGGAGTTGACAATTTAAAGCGCTGTTTTCAAATTTTCATCCCTGATATAGCACTAGGAGCAACGAAGATTCAATTCTAAGGACATCTTGGAGATTTTATTCAGTAACCTCTACATAACAAACCTTGTGTAAATAGACAAAAAGATAGTCAGAAGATGAAGATTCCTTAAATGGCAGGTAAATGATTAGTTTGGTGGTTTTTAGTACTGTTTATCTATCTCTTGCATTGAGGTTTGCATGTTTGTCTTCGTTTTTTGAACGCGGAGAAAAGAAAAGTCTCTATTCAATTTACCATGCAAAAGGATGATAACTCTTTTGGACCCCTTATTCCTCAAAAACGTTAAGAGACACATGTATGTAGAATATTAACGACCGTTATTTTAGGTTGTGTACAGATATTAAATAATAACATCCAACGGCAACAGATTTTAAAAAATGGTAAAATTTTCTAAAACACTAATGATTTACTTCTCCCGTATATCGTAACATCTTGTTGATTCTGTATGTGTCATTATGTGTCTTTAGTATTGTTAAGCACATGTGTACAAACTTCTTTAAAATGCATTGTAGTGTCATAACAGCGGTAATGTAGGCAATGACTTTTTACCGATTCATCGAGTCAACGTATCTTGTGTGTGTGTTAAAAAGTAAAAAACAAGTTTGAGGGACACATTTTCGTATAATTTCATTTTTAACAGTTGCCTAGGCATTTACCGAAGAATTGTTTTTCTTTATATATTCACGACTAAGCTGATTACACATGGAATAGGCAGATCATGTTACACCTTTCAGCCAAATTAGATTTTCCTCTACAGTGGTTGACAAATTTTCCTGTTATTTATTTAAACTTTTTTTTTTGTATACTAAAAGTTCCCGTGTTATTAATAAAAAATTGAAATCCTCCTAAATAACATTTCAACACGTAACAGAAACAAAAAAGAAACCCCCATCAAAGCGTACTACATCTTTGTCGAATTTTGGATTGAATTTGTGGCATGTTTTTCAAAATAATTTTACAATACCGTCTAGACAAATCTAAAAGACATTCTCTGTTTTGCTTAACGATCGAATGCCATAACGTTTTTTCCGTGATTAACATGAAGACACGCGGACTTGAAGTCTGGTAATTTTATAAAGCTGCATGTACAAAGTTTTGTAAATAAATTATCATTATTTTTGTATTAATCGTTAACGTATTTAAAAATTAAGGCAGTATTCTAATTACATGTAGTTATAAATTAAAACTTACCTTTAGGAAAAACAACGAGCAGATAAAATATATAAAAGCACCAATATAGTGTACATGTATTTCTAAGCAATATACATGTACTTGTCCAATATACCTGTCAGATTAATTAAAAAACGTGACAGACATGGCGGCTCTAACGACTGTTTTATCTACACGATCTCACCAAACTATTTATATTTATGCTTCATTAAGAAAGTTATGAAATAACTAAAGACGAGACTACATGTATCGCTAACTAAATGTCCTATGTATCACATCATAGTGAGTAACAATATCAGATATAATCGTTCTTTTCGGCGAAAATAATGATAACTGCCATATTTTGCTCACCAAATTGCCGAAAATGCAGGTTTGAGCACAGGTACTTGGCGAGATTTTTTAATATGCCATAAATACCTATACCTATACACTAACAAGGTCAACAACTACGTTTTTCAGAAAAAATGCACGTTGCATGGGCGGGTGATTTTTATCATTCAAAAAATTATTGTCACTACCCGTACTTTACATGATTACATGATTGAAAAGATCTTTGATTTTTCTTTAAAATGAGCCATAAATGAAAATTTTATGACTAGAAATAAAAAAGTTCTGGTTTAAGAAAGTTGGAAATTGACGGAAAATTTCTAGGTCGGACAAATGCCTGGCC
>JAULBM010323887.1:0-13377 GCA_032357055.1 Geukensia granosissima | reverse complement strand
GTTAAATGGATAGATAATGATAAAAATAAGTTCATAGAAAATGTAAAAAAGAATGAAAATATAATAAGCGACTTATGTGGTAAAATAGATTCTTTCCGGGAGGACGCGCATGATATAAATGGAGTTTAAAGATAGTTTAATTAATTTTTACTCTGAGATAGCAACAGAGACATTTGGAAAGAGGATTGAACTAAGAAAAGCAAAACACAATAGGCCTTTTAAATGTAATAAACCATGGTTTAGTAGAAATTGTTATTTGAAAAGAAAACAGTTCCATAAAGCAAAATCCATATATAATAGAGAGAAAAATATCAATAAAACATGCTAAAATCTACAAGTAAAACCTACAAGCGACAAGAGATGATGAGATGTTTAAAAAAATATCAACTGGAAATGGAAAAAGAGTTACGTCAAACATCAAAAAACAATCCCAAAGATTTTTGGAAAATACTCAATAGAATGTACTATATGAACATTTTAAGAATTTAAACAAGAATTTTGATAATGAAGGAGAAAATTTCCAATTACTAAATTTTCAGCCTTATAAATATGATGAGATTCTTAATGGTACTATTACGGAAGAAGAAATTTTAAACGTAAATAAACACTTAAAAATAAAAAAAGCTGCAGGTAATGATGAAATAAGGAATGAATACATTAAAAATTCAATGCCAATATGTTTGCCTCTTTATGTTAAACTATTAATTTTGTTTTTGATATAGGCATTATTCCCGAAATTTGGTCAAAGGGAATTATTAATTCAATATACAAGAACAAAGGGGACCCAAAGGATCCAGATTCTTATCGAGGAATAACACTGATATCCTGTTTAGGAAAGGTTTATACTGCGATACTCAATAATAAATTGAATAAATTTGCGGAGGAAGTAGATCTCATCTCAAAATGCCAGGCAGGATTTAGAAAAGGATACTCAACCTTAGATAATATTTTAGTTTATACTGTTTAATACAAATTGATCTTCTATCTGGTAAAAGATTATTTTGCACTTTCGTAGACTTTGAAAAAGCGTTTGATACGGTTTGGAGAGCAGGATTGTTGCAAAAACTTATTAGTTGTATTATCAAAGGTAAAATATTAAAGTCTATATTCAGTCTTTATTCGGATATTAAATCATGTGTAAGACATAAATCTGGTCACTCGGTATTTTTCCCTTGTGAAGTTGGAGTCCGACAAGGAGAAAATTTGTTCCCGTTTTTAATTGCTTTATTCTTAAACGATCTAGAAGACTTTTTTGTGAGTAGAGCGATTAAATGATCAGTGTCTTAAAGAACTGGGCATTTATATCAAAGTATTTTTATTGTTATATGCCGACGATACTATACTACTGGCAGAATCAGCAGCTGATTTGCAAAGAATGTTGAATAAATTTGATGATTATTGTCTGCAGTGGAAACTGAATGTCAGTCTTGAAAAAAACCAAAGTAATGATTTTTGAAAAATGAAAACGTCGCAGAAATAATGTACGTTTTACTTTAAGAGATGGGGAGATAGAAATTATATACAGCTATACTTATTTAGGATTATTACTAAGATATAACTGTAATTTTAATGTGTCAAAGAAAAAGTTGGTTGAGCAATCACATAAGGCATTATATGCATTATACTACAAATTGCGAAATATCAATATTCCCATAGATTTGCAATTTCGTCTGTTTGATTTATGGTTTCTCCTTTCTTACTATATGCTTCAGAAATTTGGGGACACGAGAATGTTGATTCGATTGAAAAGGTGCATTTGAATTTTCTGAAGAGGGTTTTAATTATAAGAGCAACAACACCTAATTATATGGTAACGGAGAAATTGGTAGATTTTCTTTAGTAATAAATATAAATATTTATTTTTTATGTTTTTGGTCAAGGTTACTGCAAAGTTGCACTAGTAAATTATCTGGAATTTTGTATCAGTTAATTTATAAATTACATCAATCTGGACGTTATTCATTTAAGTGGCTAACTTTTCTAAAATGATATAAGATGATACGGGGTTTACCTTTTTGTATAACGCTCAATATCGTGTCAACTGTGAGTACATCAAAACTTGTGTTAAACAAAGGTTAGTGGATCAGTTTTGTCAGCATCTATTTGCTGATATGGAAAATTCTTCCAGAGGAACATTCTAATAGTCCTTTACTGAAAACATGTTTTTCTCTTGAGAAGTATTTGACGAATCTTAAAGCCACAGACCGTTATATCCTTTGCAAATTTAGATGCTCGAATTTTAGAATTCCTATTGAGGTATGTAGATGGTGAAATATCTCTCGACAGGACTGTAAGTGCGAACTATGCGACATGAATTCAGTTGGTGACGAATATCATTATTTATTTCTATGCAGTAATTACCAAATTAAGACGTTACGGGGAAAGTATTTACCGGAATATTACACTAAAAATCCTACCACACAAAAATTGCAAGGACTTCTTTCATTTTGTAATGTTCTAGTTTTGTTAAAATTATGTATTTTTCTTAGAAAAATTAACAAATTCTTCTTATTATTCACTTCAGTACAGTTTTTACTATTTCATTTTCTGTTGTGTAGTATGTTGTATTGTATATAAAATTGAATGTTTACTTATTTGTTGTTTGTCTTGCAAATGAATTTCTATATATGATTGTAATCCTCTTGTAGCACCAAGATGTGTGCCTAAGTTGAAGTAAAGTTGTCTTGTCTTGTCATGTCTGAATAATGCAACAAAAGTTACGCTATTTTCGATTATAATGAGGGTCAAAATAATCTATGCTGTGTCCAGTACATTGCTGTGTCCACGCTTACCGAAAGTGTTCATTAGTTCACCTTTCACATGTCAACATGCTGCTGTCGTATCAAGCACGATAGTCCCCTGTTTACTTTTTGTATTGCTTTATTTCTAAATAGCGATTACGCCGGTGTTGTTAGCTTAAATTAATTAATAATGAATGGCCATAAAACTTTTAAAAATAAACATTTATGAATGTTTAAAGTTGGAAATTCACAAAATTGCTATATCAAAATTGTTTATTGGTTAAGAAGATATCTGTTCATTTTATCTGGAAACAAAATATTCAGTACACTCTCAGATCCCACTATCTTTTTTGGGTATAAAATATCTTACAGCCTTAATATTTAACACCATCTGCAATTTGAATATATATATGCGGAATGTCATTCAATACTGTTATAGTAGTCCAAGGAATACTATAGTGTTACGTGTATATCATGTTTAAATTTATTTAAATGATTTTGTTTGTGTCAAAAAAAGTTTTGCATGCACAGTATTATGAGGCGCCGTTTTACTATTTATCCACTATTTTCTGATATCAAAAAATTGAATTCCTGATATCAAAAATTATATTTTTTGATAACAAAAAATGAAGACTTTTCTAATATCAAAAAATGGTTTTTTTTATATCAGAAATTCGATTTATTATATCTATCCAGGTACATATATCCTTGATCTATTAGAAGCAACTTTTTCAAATTGTTTTAATACATTGGACTATTCCGGGAATTAACTCTGTAAAAACAACAAGATTGTTACATTATATACTAAGAAAGCAGGCAATTATATTTTGGATTGATTAAATCAACGACCTAGTTTTATAAAAGAGCACTTGAGTATATGAGATAACTCCCCTTTTCAGCTTCCTGTTTTCATTTTGTAAAAGGTGTGAAGAGGAATCACAACAAATAAATTTCTTGCAAAAATAACCTGGATTGGAATAACCATATCAATATGAGTGGAACAAATAAAAGAAGGTAACACATTTATTATATTCTCACGGTCAGATTTTTATATAGAGATTCATTAAACAAGAGATCGTTGTCTACAAATTGTGAAAGACGACCTATTTATTCTATAATGTCAAAGATCATTTTATTGAAGCAGTTGAAATGTTTATTCTGGTCAATCAATTATTTAAATATGGTTAGTTCATAAATGTTTTCATATTTTAATGCATATGATTACATGAAAGAGATTTTAACCCAGGTTAGGTGTATTATTATTGTATACATTTTTCCAAGTACATGTAGGGTGACTTTCAATTTCTACTTGAAACGAAATATATGATCCATGTAACGAAACTATACACATGCATAGTTCAGACAAATATGCTGTCTGCATTTGTATTTCCTATCTTTTATTTAATTTTTTTTTGCAACCCCACACCAGTATGAGATTGCTGAGCAAAATACACATGTATAACAAAACAATGAAAGGATACTGATCATTTGGACTAACACATCTTTTTTTCTTTACCTTTTGCATCAGATAATTTTTGGTACTAATTTGAATGGTAAACATTTATATTAAAAGTTTTGCTTCTTTACATGTTGTTAAGAAGGTTCTAGAATTTCCATGTACATGTACATTCCTTTCACATAAAAAAGTTTTGTGATAACTGATTTTTTATCGAAATTCCCATTTAAAGGCAAGTCCTCATCTTATACCCACATAGTTTGTTTAACTGACAATTTTTATTATTTGTGAAACATTAGGTTTTCCTTTATTGAATATTGTTTATAAGAAAAAAGGTGGTCAAGTGAGTGAGAAAATTTATATCCTAACATGCCATTTCCACTGTTTAATTAGACATGAAGGATGCAAATTTTGCCAAAAATTTAGTATTATAAGATATCTTTAAACAATATTATTTCTGTAAGTTTTGAATTACATGTGTATTTTCTAAACTATTAAAAGGGAATCCTTCAGGTTAAAATAATATGCCAGAAGTTTATGTAAGCGTAACCAGTAATGTTTTGGCAAATCATACTTGACCATGTAGCTTATGTCTTCTTTTTACAATGTATACTTGGGTATACTGATACCACATATATTTTAACTTGTGAAATTTTCTTTTTTTTAAATACATGAAAATTTGTATCTATTTATACAGAGCTCTGTTATATTTCAAACAAAGATTAAGTAACAGGAAAAACATGTAGTTTTCAGTATAATATGGGTAGATAAAATGGATACAAACAGCTTTAAGATATCTTGTTTTTCTTATTTTATTTAATTTGTCCCCTTAAAGACAATCATTACAGAGGGTTTATGAACAAAGACCATAAAACAAAATTTTATAATTTCATAAATTTGTGAATAAAATATTCTCAGAATTTTGTGAATTAATGACAATTTGCAAAATTGTCCACTATAAAAATTTGATTAATAAAAAAATAAATTTGTTATTGAAAAAAGAATATATTTGAATATAATTTAATGTTCAGGCTTAAGTGACAGTTGAAGCCACTTCTCAATCATTTGATTGCTTCTATCATTAATTGTTGTCAATAATCAACTGCTTTTAGTTTTTTAACACTTAATCTCAATTTAATGAAAAAAATACTTGTTAATGGTTATAAATACATCAATTTTGAAGAAAAATAAAAGACATGAAAATAACATTAGGTCTTGCATTTTTAAAACAAAAAATTTAAAGTTTTTCAACTTCAAAAATTATTATGTTCATACAGGTATATATATTGTGACTATTTTCCTGTGACCTTTTATCCATGACTTTTTTCTGTGACTTCTTTCCTAAATGTTCATTCATTGTTCACATATACAATTAAGAGATACTTGGTCAGGTTTCTATGGTAACAAGGATAATAATAAATGCATCATTCTCTGAAACTAATTTGCAAATGTCTAAATAAATAGTTGTCCAGATAGTTTGGTATTACAGTAAATAAAGCATGAATAAACATATTGAAAAAACAGTTGTTTACCAATAAATGGCAAGTAGTACCACTAAAGTTAGGAACTCATGATCTTATACTTCTATTCGATAAAGAGAAAGACATGGAATAAATGTCCAGGAAACTGCACCACATCTAATCAAGTACCTGCTAATATTTCAAAATTTAGAGGTCTTCACAAGGTCCTCAAGAAGTGTGGATTCTCATTTCTTTCATAGATCTCTTTCTCATCAGTATGAAAATATACTTGATTTTTGCATCGACAGAAGCTTTAATCCTGTTATACAAATAAATCCCAGTATAAGAAAACTGCTCTTTTGTTGCTTCATCTTGAAAGGCAGTGTAAGCCTTACAGCAAGATCTAGACCAACATATCAAATTACATAATGATGTCTATGTAAAATCTTCATGGTCTATGTAGAATTTAGTATATCTACTTAAAATGTTTTATGTAGTCCGTGTAAACTTGAAATGGATTCACATAGGTAGGAAAGTTAATTTATTAGACTGTTACAAAAAGAAATATTCATGTTCATGTATAGAAATTCAACTCAATAATAAAAAACAATAAAGAAATATAAAAAAGAAAATCTGTGACAATCCAAATTAAAAAAAAATTAAATGCCCAACAAAGTACTGGGGTTTATTGCACTTAATGGAGTTAATCCTAATGTTGTTTTTTTACCACATTTTAATAAATATTATTACATTTTGAATCCAAAAATCAAGGGCTATCCTCAAACATGTAGTTTCAGAGTTGAATATCTGAAAGGGGCCTTTTTTATTCAAAATTTTAACAAAAAGTCAATTACATCAATTAATGAAGAGTCTTATCCTTTTTTTAAAAAAATAACAAAGTCCAGGATTTAAAGCAAGTAACTTTCTTGTACATGTATAAACTGTCAGGAAGAAAACAAAACGTTTTGTTTGAAATGAAATTTACTATTTTGTAATTTAAAGTTCGGAATAAAATAGATTTTTTATTGTTGTCAAATCAGTAATAGTCCTTGATATAATTGTAAATATTAGGAACTGCAGATATTTGATTTGTTGAATTGTTTCAGACCTGTTTAAAATCAGTTTGATATATATATATATATATTATTGATGATGGAATACATGTACATATTCATTTATTACACATGTTTGCTCAATTGTACAGATTTTAAATTGAAAATGTTCATAATACCTGTATAATTTTAGAACAATTTTACCTAATGGTATTGAACATATTACGTAACAGCACAGGAAATTGACAATTTTGTATGTACATGTACATGCAGACATGTTCACCTTGAAAAATCATGTAATATTTGCCCATGCCCTCTCATTTTTACCTAACCCTCCCTGAAAGACATTATCTTATGATTTAAGATTGCTTTGACCCTGATTTTTACTGATGTACACTTTTATATCAGCACATCTTACAGTGGTTCAGATAGGCATTGTAGAAGACTGGGTGTTCAATAAGAGTATAATTCACACCTAAAACAGCAACAATGGGCACCTCAAATACATCTAGTTTTGGCCATTTATTTAGTATAGAATAATATATGTATAGATAGGAACAGACAACATCAGTCAGAAATACATGTATAAAAGAAACTTGAGGGTGGTCCATGGATGTAGCTTTTAATTTTATCTGAGATTGGACAGGTACTAGTAGTATGGGCATTGGGCAACTCCACCTATCTGTTAACAGCAAAATGTAGTTTGACCACTGATCTTAAAAGAACCTAAAGAGCAATGGATTCATTTTAAACTACAACACCAATGTCAAGAAAAAAGAGAAATTATAGTTATAGTTAGAATGGGTGTTTCAGCCTAATTTCAAAACAGAGTGTTCTTTATGATGTCATTTTATCAGATTTTATGATATAGACAGTTTTTATTACAATTTATGCCAGTATCTAATCATTCTTATGTAATTTTTAGCAAAAAATAGGCATGAAAAGTACTTTGTTGCCTTGGTTAATCTTCTAATTATTTTATTTTATCAAAATTAATGTTTTAATCATTGCATTGTATCATTCAGTTAAGTTACATGGAAATTTTATTGACAAAATCCTTGATTATGTCACTGGTTTTTTAAAGTTCTGTCTTCAACCCTAATTTTTCATTTTCTATTTGACATAATAGTTTTTTCTTCTTTTTACAGAAACAGGTACAATTATTTTTTTAAACTGGCTTGATAAAACAAAAGCAAATATAAAATTGCATCTTGAAACCAGTGATACAACTTATCTGACAAGTCGATTGGACTAATTTTATTTTCTACTAGTTACACTATGGAAGGAGTCACCAAAAGATTTAAGATCTAATTTTGGACTACAAATTAAAGC
Organism: Geukensia granosissima; assembly: GCA_032357055.1. Classification (NCBI taxonomy): domain Eukaryota; kingdom Metazoa; phylum Mollusca; class Bivalvia; order Mytilida; family Mytilidae; genus Geukensia; species Geukensia granosissima. Next base: position 5,336 of record JAULBM010323887.1, on the reverse strand, counting down.
TGCATGTACCTCTGCCTCTGGACAGTAAACTACATGTAGTCATGGCTAGTGAGTTATTTGTAGGCTTTTACTTTGTAATGGATGACAATAAAATCACTACAGTACTGGTTCAAGTACTTACAAGGATTTAACCTGTATTTAGGTACATGTGAATGACTGCATTGGACTATTAAAACCAAATATGATATAATGGTGAGAATTAACTTCAGACTGTTTCTATATTTAGTTAATAAGTGAAAAAGGTTAAGAATTGGAATTGAACTCTCCTAATAAGACTTCCTGTAGAAGAATTTCACATCACTAATAAACAGAGATATTGATCTCAAAACTCCAATCATTTATGACTATCTAAAAATACTTTAAAGACATGTCAGGCAGGTCAAGTACTTATGAGGTAAATATGTGCAAGAGTTTTGCCTTACACCTATTATACTGCACTTGTTTACATGGATTGTAGACCTCATTGTCATCAGATTGTATAGGTGGGCAGTAGACCAGAGAAAATATTTTTACATAGTTATGGATGAGATATGAGACAAGGTGAAACAAACAGTCTATAGATTGACCCGGAAACAAGACAAAACACAAAATGTAAAAATAGATTGTTAGTTGAAAAAACATTCAAACCATACAAATAGATTACATTGTAGGTATGGTCATTACATTCAAGCCATAAAACTGCTAGTGATTTTTGTCACTACATGGATTGATACACAATGCCATCAATATTCATCCAGCATACCAAATTGACAAAGTCATCACAAGAAAAATAACCATTGTGACATGACTTATAGTATTGCCAATCAGGTTATATTTCAGTATGAACCCACTAAAAAAGAATATATTTGGATTAAATGTCAAAGAGGGAACCCCACTTAGAAACTGTTCATTTTGACAATATGTTGCATGTGAAGGAGTTCCAAGAACCCAATACAAAGCTTAGTCATACATGAAATCAATTATTTTTAACAAAAAAAAAATGAATTCGCTGCTCATCACAAGAAATAATGAGGTAAATTCCACTACTTTTCAGATGTTATCATATCATATGTTGATAGATAAAAAGATTCACCCACTATTCATGCATACAAAGATTTAAAAAATTTCAAAACATAAAAAAAACCTTACATAGTGTAAGATGAGACATTGAGCTTTCTATTGATACATTTCACCAGGTCATACATGCTGTCACTTTCCACCTTATTTTCACAACCCAGTGTTTTATGTCAGTTGCAGCCAATATAGTTGAAAGGTCAGCAACATATGTTCAAGCCCTTGGACCAATCTTGGAGTCTGGGGATGATACCTGGGTTGATATAAAAAGATCCATGTAATAATCATGAATTATTTGTTATTTGTTAATGACTGTCAAACTCATTTTGGTAGACAACTGTTATTTATTAAGGCCATTAAAATATTTGTAATACATATCATGAAAAGATTTGAATTGAAAAACACCTTAATTTTCAAAAAGACGTAATATAGAATTTTAGTAATGCAATTAAAATTATTTTTATTGTGGTAATTAAGAATTTTTTCTGGGAAATCATCAAACTATTTAATAATAAAGTTACATGTAAATATATCATTAGTAATATGAAGCTTACAAAGAGGTGAATCTATTGATTTTATTGACAAACATAGGTGTGAATTTACCTTCTAATGACTGGGTTTCATGAGATATCAATACAATAATATGTCCCATATCCAGAAAAACAAAAATTGGATTTTTGACAGAACTACATTTATATAATTATTAGACATTTCAAGGTTATATGATGACCTTGAATGGAGTTTGCTTTCAGATCATTTTAATGATACTTCCATTCATACAGACAGGTATGGATGGTCTTTCTCTTGAAAGGCTTGAACAAATAGTTGCTGCCTTTACATTTAACTTCCTTCTAAATCAACGTCTTTCATAGGACACATTTTAATGCTGATAAGAAATGGAAAGACAAAATTGTATACAGTAAGCACTCTTACAATAAGATACACAGTATCAATAAACAAAGAAGAAACTGAATTTTAACTTGTTATTTATGTTAAGCTGAAAAAAAATTACATGCCTTTTCTGTCTTGAATTTGAATGTCTTGATCTTAACATTAAATTTTTGTATAAAAATAGGAGATGTGGCTTCAATAATGAACCAAAGTCCTTTTCATAACGGAAGGCTCTAAATACCAAATGTGGAACTATTCATAAACACTGTGTTTTATATGTTCATATACTGGTCTCTTAAAACTGAGTGAACTAGGTTTTCCTCTGCTGCCTTCAAGTCAAAAACTGGCAGGTCCTATTTTAGCCTTTTTAGAAATTTTTAGTATTTGAGACAAACTTCTAGAATTTGCAATTGATGTAAGTCTCATCTTGGGATGAATTATGATGTGGAAATTAGGAATTATACATTGTAAGCCACAGTTGACATTACTGTACAATATTATTTGTTACAGAAGTTCTGAGAAACGGAAGGAGAAATCCAGAGACGCTGCAAGGAATAGGAGAAGTCAAGAGGCAGAGATATTCAACCAACTATGTGGTGCTCTGCCCGTTCCTGCCAATGTCCAGGCCCAGCTCGACAAATCATCAGTCATGAGAATTGCCATCAGTCATCTAAAATTGTCCAAAATATTAAAGAAAGATTGTTTAGAAGGTTATTGTCTTTTAAAATTCTGTTAAGAGTCAACATAATAAGTTAATTATGTTTGGTATCCCTAAGGTGATGGGGTGTTCAGATAAAGTGCAATTAATATTTGTATATTATCAATGATCAGGTCATTAAGTCAATATGATAATACTGATGTGATATAAGAAATCAGATGGTCAATAGGGCATTTCTACACAAGAGTAGTCATTTCTAATGACAGTTTTGGCAGTATTGTTCAAAATGTAAACGAATAATTTTAAACTTCATATATTTCATTTTGCAAGGAATGCTCATATATTTCAAATCTGCAAGACACTTTTGTATTTTCAAAATGCCATAATCAGGATGTATATTTTTGTATAAAATCAGAAGACAAATAGGCGGGTGCAGAATTTCTTTCTATGTGTTTGTTGTGGTGTACATTTTCTAAAGTAATTTTATCAGATAATCTGATATGAAGTTTGTATTTAAATGAAGTTGTCTCAAATTTATAATTAACTATGAATTTGCATTTAAACCTAAAAAATCTGATGGTAAATTTGTGTTTGTGCTCAGTTTTCAAATACTCTGAACATGACAAGCACAATGAGTGTGAAGCAAGCTTGTTATTTTATTTTATTCATTTTCATTGGTCAGTCCAAAATATCATATGGCAAAAAGAATAATGGTGTATAATACACTATTCCTGGTTATACAAAAATAACCGATTTCGATGAGCTATAGAAACATTTGAACAAAACACCAAAACACTGGCCCCTCTCGGGTCATTTATTAATGATATTGTGGTTACCAACTGCATTATGTAAACTGCATTCTTATTTTTCAATTTTAAAATTAACATTTTATCAAAAAGAGATGTGGACTATGCTAATATTATACAAATATTCAAATCTAAAGCAGACAATTTCAAATAAATGACAAATTTTTGAGATTTTCAACTGATCCAATTTTGTTTTGACGTTAACGTTTATATACACAGGTTGAACATCATATTTTAAGCCATTTAATTTATATCAACCTTGCTTTTTCAACACTTTTCAAAGAAACTGTATGCAGATACCAAAGGTATCTGATTACTTGTTGATATACTAAGCCTCATTTAATATTTGATTGATTCACTTTTTATTAAACTTTAGAAACTTCACTTTTTGGTTGCAGTTTGAACAAGTAATTGCAGATATGATGTTGTAAAGCCAAGCTAGGGATAAATCTGTTATGTACATTTTTAGCCATAGGCATTGAGATTGTACTGTCCTTCTGCACCATGGTACAGCCTTTGGGTTTGCTTCAAGCTGCACGGAAATGTTTCAGGGTGGTACATTTCAGTGCCTACAGGTAAAAATGTACATAAATGATAGAGTGAAGTCAAACACTGAACCTGCTGCTCAGTGGGTTTTATTGCCATATTTTAAAATAAAAATGACCAACAAAAAATCAAAATTGTTTCTGTTTGTTTCTTTCATAACTCTGCTTCCAAGTTTCCGATTATACAGTGTGATGTTCGACAAAGTTTACTCATATCTACATATTTTTATCCCTTTCAAAATACAAGTGTACCAAAGTTGCATAGGATATGGTATATGCAACATCTCAAGGAGTAACCTGTCATCAGTGGTAATAGAAAGTCCAAGATCATATCATAGTAAAAGAAGTCCTCAAATCTAAACAAATCACAATAATAAGCCAAATCTAACGATATGGACAACTACTTAGTGCAATACTTATGAAGACCTCCGTAATTTAGGGGTTTAGAATTTAATCAAACACAGCAAATTTCTGTTTTAACATTATTTAATATATATCATGTCAGACAAGTATGACAGTATCAACTGGGCTTGTAAATATGTTCACGGATCTCTGGACAACCAGCAGAGGCATTGACCAAGCGGTGTCTGAATACAAGTTTACCGCTTTTGCATAAGTATTGGGAATTTGATATGCTTTTTGCATATTTCAAGAAGTAGCATCTCATCAGTACAGTTTGAACCAAAACATAGGAATTTTGATATCACAACATGTTAACAGAAGTTGTGGTGTCCAAACAGATTGATAAAAGGCAGCCAAATCAAGTTTTAAGGAAAACTACATGGTGCAATATGTTTTGTAGCATCACCCTATTTAAGTGGTTTAGAATTTTACCAAATACAGAAAACTTCTGTTAAACATTATTTTATGTCAATGAAAATGCACTAAGATGACAGTTCCAATAATAACATAAAAACTTAAGACATAGAATCTAACACCACCAAAAGTGCAAGACGAGGAAATCTCAGACAAGAGAGGGTAAAATTTCTATTGTTCTCTGATGAGGCTTGCCGAGTCAGAGAATGATAGAAATCTTACCCAAGGGTGTCTGAGATATTCCGTCTTGTACATTTGGTGGTTTTCAATTCTTTTTCTTTCATATCATATTGTAAAAGTACATAACATTGCCTGAACGCCATTTTTTCTATTATGCAACATCACAGAAATTAATGAGCCTGTGCAAAAAATTGCGCTTTTGAAAAATCGGCGTGTTAACCCAATTTATATGCCACAACATATGTTAAATTAACATTTTTGTCTCGCCTGCGACGAAGTCGCGAAAGCGAGACATAGGTGTTACTTTCCGGCGGCGGCGGCGGCGGCGACGGCGGCGTTAGTTTTTTTGAAAGCTCTATATCTCTGAAAGTATTAATGATAGGATGA
>JAULBM010323876.1:0-13377 GCA_032357055.1 Geukensia granosissima | reverse complement strand
AATATTTCATGCATATTCAGGATGAAAACAAGTTAAACAATAAATCAACATGTAGACTGTGAGCAAGGGACCAGTAACGCAGGGAATTTTAGAACGCCACTGGAAAAATTGCGGGTTGGATAGGGCCGGAAAATTTAGCCTTGTAACTGGCCGCCTACTGACCACTCAAAATGAGCTGGTATTTAACGTGCTTAAGACGTGGCATTTCCTAAACATGGGGCTTCTTTAACGTCTCATTCTTGACGGGTTGTGAATTTATACATCCCCCACAATCAGGGACGCCCCCTAGTGCCTCCAGGACGGAGATACCTGGTGCCTATTCTTCCTCCGGAACAACTTTCGAGAAGAGGAGTTCGAGTATTTATACATCACGCTCGAACTAACGGACGCCCCTTTAGCAGGCGGAGAATTCTATACCCCGGCCTCCCTCGGGGGGTAAAGGATCAGTGAGATACGACTGATCATAAGTGAGCAAAATCCATGTTACGGTTGTTAAATTTTGTGAAAGTCTTGAGAATTCAAAATTACAAATGCTGAATAATCAAGGTGGTTTTTTATTTGCTATATATGAGCGTTTCAGGGCCAACTTCTCATCAGAACCAAAACATAGTAATGCCGAAATCCAATCATAAAGCATTCATTTCCTAACAAACCGAAAGAGACAGACAAATAGAACAGCTAAAGTTACGCAAGGGATGCATCATTCTCTACATCGATTCAATCGATTGCTTCAAAATGCTGGTTAACAAATGTCGACTTGGAAGCTTGTGATGTCTGTATTATAGTTAACTATATTTCTAATTTTAATTCTAAAGTCAACTTGTAATTTGAAGGATACGATCTTTGAAACTGCGAACACGAGCAAATTATAAAGTTGTTTAATGTGTTCACCATAAGAAGGCCTAAAGCACATCTCCATCAAAAAGGAAAGTTTACTAAAGGCAGGGGAAATTGTTTTTTTCCTTTAAATTTCCATATTTAGAAAACCTTGTTCAAATTTAAAAATCCAAAACTTAAAAGGGGAGTATGAACATTACAAGAGTTAGTTTATTTAAAGTTAATCCGTTCGATAAATTTCGGAAATTCGTGGTTTTTATATGCAAAGATATCATTCAGGTATCTGTAAGTTTTATTAAACTGATCAAATGAATCCTGTTTTTGAACATTAAATAGGTCTTATTCTTCCCTTGTGAGAGGATTGTGGAAGAAACAAAATGAGAAGGAAAATATTCCGAACATTTTGGTTGGATAGATGAAATTTAAAAATAAGAATATTGAATAAATGCCAGAAAGACACGACTCAAACCTTACATACGTTTATAACAAATATTCAAAAGTCAGATTTAACTGTGTGTAAAGCGCATTTCTGGATTTAGCTTCATCAGACGTAATGAACAGCCGATAAGCCTAATATATCCAGTCCACAAGTCAAAAAGAAAACAATTTTACAAACTAAAATGTTCCAAAGATGCAAATATTATCTTTTGAACAGATATTCCAGAACCTTAAAAGTAAATAAAAAGCATGCAACTATAGCACGACCTCTACACTGCACAAGAGAAAAACTAAATGTTAAAAAATATGAATTTGAATATTTGCCAGAAAGACGTAAATGGCATATACAGTTCAATACGTAATATATATATAATATAACAATCTTACGACTTCACCGCACAACAGAAAAACTCAGTTATTTATACTTATAAACAGAAAAATATGGAATATCTGCCAGAAAAATACGATCCATTACAAACATTCATTTTACCAAATATTTAAAACGAAATTTAACTGCATATAAAGCGCTCTTCTTGATTAACCTTTATCAGACACACAAGGGGACAGATAGAAACATCAGTCATACTCTATAGCCCTTCAATATATCACTTTTCACAAATAACAACCGATATATTCTCTTTGTGGTAAGACAAAATAATCTTTCACACTCATGGAAGAATACCCAAGATATTTTATAAGCAATTGTTCAAGACTTTCTTTCTTCATCTGTCACATAAAGCAAAGAGTTTTTAATGAATGCCAATACGAATCAATACATTCATCAAAGTTTCGGCACACATTAAACCACTTTAATGTTGTGTATATATGACAGAAAGACACGATCAACGTCTAACATACGTGTACTAAGTCTTTAATTGAGTGTAAGACGTTTTATGGATTTACCTTCAATAGAGACACGCTAGGGCTTAAACTTGGAAGATCAGGTAGCCATTATCAATTTCAAATTACATTCATGGACAAAATGAAATATACAGCTCTAAACGTATGACCGATAAGCCAAATATGAAGATAACAAACTAGAAATTTTATACACTTGGTAATAAATATAGAATATTGACATTTTCCGAGTCAGAAATTCAATTTTGGGGACTTGCATGCAAAAACTATGAGCCAGAATTCCAACAATCTTTACACAAATCTCATTATTTTACTTCAAGCTATAAGTGTCCGATATGAGATTTTTGTCCGATTGCTAGTTTTATGAGTTCCGAAACCCACATTTTCGAGAAAAAAATGGTAATTTGTATAGAATCCTTTGTTTTATTTCAATCAATTTTATTATTTAACTTCCTGCAGGCAGTATCCATTTGTTTAGCAAAGTCTATCCCTGCCTATTTCTAACGTAATGTCGAAAATCAAAATATTCCATATTTATGAGCAAGAGTATACAAATAACAATGTTGAACAAATGTCAACTGTATCATTCCAACATATATTCCAGCATTCGAAAATAAATAAGAGCATACAACTGAGGCATGGAAGAGCTTAATGACCTCAACACATGCAGCAAAGAGAAAAATACTAAAAATGTTTTTTAAAGAATATGGGATGTAGACCAGAAAGACATGATCCTCATCTTACATACGTTTATTATATTAATCGTATTGCTTCCTAAGAGCTTTTCTTCTTTTTACCTTTATCAGGTATGCTTAATTTCAAAAGTATTGAAATCAATGTTTGAACCATAAATCTCAAACGGGTCAAAGGTCAAAAGTAAAACAGTGCTTAATGCAGACAACCATTTATCTGGGAGATAAACCCAGCTAATTTTAAGTCAATTCTCCAAAATTAAGGTGGATACATTTTGTTAATTTGCACCAATCCAATGCCATGAATACCAAAAACACACAGTCAGATTGATTGATTGAATGTTAGTTAAGGTCCAGTGGCAAATATTTCGTGCATATTCAGGACGAGAGCATATTAATGAATAATGATGATGAACCCTGCTTTGTAATAAACAGACACGCTGAGCTGGATTTTTAACGTGCTAGCTCACGGAGGCAACACTCCGCAGGAAGACATGCCACTTTACCCAGACACATAATTCTGACTCGGGGCCGACCCGTCTTTGCTCTTAAACCTTAATGCTACGTGCTTAGCGGAGAAGCAGCAAAAACCAAGTTAATGTCTTTGGATTGATCCGACCGGGGATCGATCCCACAACCTTCCGAACTCGAGGCGAGCACGCTAACCACAACACCACCGCGGCGGTCCCCACAGTCAGTAAAATAGAATTTTCAACGAAGATCAAAACTATACCAGGAGGGTTTAATACGCATTTCTTTCTAATTTGTTTGTAAATAATATATTTAATCAGCATATATCGTTCTTTGAACTCGTATTTACTTCTTAATATTCATAAAGATTTCGACAATCATTTGATCATATATCCTCATTAGTATTACACTGAATGAAATGAAAATTTCAAGGTCGTCTTTAATCTTTCACTAATGAAAGTTACCTTATTAGAATAAAGCAATAAAAACAAATTTGTATGTGGACACAGTGTTTGTCTTGTCCGCTTTCACAGCTCGTAGAAAGAACTAATGGACTCAACAATTGTTGAAAAACATGAAAATAACGTGCTTGTTGAAGCAGACAGAAAGGTACCGTTTTATTTATATAATTAGGTCGTATTCATATATATGCATAAACCTATATGCTATCTCAAAATCATGGACCAAAATACAACATTATTGTATCAAGACAATGTAACTTCTTGAAAAACACTTTCGCTCATTTCGATTGTATTTTTATTGTCTTCTAATATACTTAATTTTCAAAAAAGAATGATATTAACAAATTACTTGTTGCATTGAGATAAAAAATAAATTTCGCAACAACTTTTCAAGTTATATCTTACTCTATGGAATTCTACAAGGCCTTTTGTAAAACACCGCTAAGAGAGTTATTTCTCTTTTACATTGTAAATTCCATAGACACTTTTCTCTGGCCACATGTTTATTTATCATGGAAATATTATATATAAAAAAAAGAAAACAGTTTCTGTTAATACCTATTACTTTTGAAAAAAGCGTTCCATAAAGTGAGGTTTAGAGACAGTAGGAAAATACAAACAATAAGCCAATAAATGTCTAAAAGGGAATTTTGACACACAAAAAAACTATCCCTAAGTTTTATCTCGCCTATGACGTAAACCGAGAAAGGAAAGACAAATTGTCAGGGCTTTAGAATTTTATCAAATGCAGCAAATTTCTGTAAAACCTTGCTTAATTGATTATAAATTTCATATCAGACAACGGCTTGTGTATACCCCTACGGACATGATCCACCAGCAGAGGCATCTACCCAGTAAAAATACAAAATTACCAATGTTGAATAAATATTGATAATTTAGTATGCTATATGTACATTTCAAGGAGTAACCTCTCATCAGATGCATAAGTACCAAAACATAGGAAGTCCAAAATCTAAACATATCAAAAGAAGCACTCAAATCAAAACAAATCGAAATGGGAACCGACGTTCTCACGTGAAATATCCACTCCACTAGTGTTAGTATTACGTCTTTAACAAATTGTCATGATAATGAACAAGAAATCTGTTGACGGTCAAATAGGAACCCGTGTGTATAAATAAAACAAGAAATTAGATCCAACTATTAGGAACAGCAAGAAGCAAAACAAAGAGACAAAACATGTTTTTGTGGGATGTGGGCAATTTTGAAGATGTGATACCGAGTTTGAAGGGGTCCTTGTTCTAACAAAGAAAACTAAACATCACCATAAAAGAAATTGGTACCTGTCTTTATTAATATAGTTTACTATTCACACTTCAGTGAGTAAGTATACAAAAGGGAAGATATGGGTAAATGTCACGTAAAACTTACTCCATCTTCGTAAGAAACATGGATTGTTTAATCTAGAGGTCTTCACAAGGCCTTTAACAGGGATGAACTATCGCGGCTTGTGACATGTTCTAGATCGCCTGAAACATTTTTATACAAAAATAGTACATAAAATTAAGCATACTTGCCTCAATGTTATAAATATAAATAAAAAAAAAACTTAAAGACAAAGGCCAACCAAAGACATCGATTCATGAATTGGAACAGGTACATGGTACATGTGGTGGCGATTAACATGTTTTCCTGGATAAATACCAATAATAACAATAATAATAGAGATAAATCACTGTGGTACTAAATGCAAAATTATCAAAAAATATGCTAGATGTATTGATGAAGGAATTAATGTTCCATGGAGGTAAATGTCCCTTGACAAAAAAATCATAGATAACCTTGGAATTTAAATTAAATTGATGTTGATATTTCTATTACAATAAGATCATTTCATTATCAAAATCATCTTTAAAATAACATGCAGAGCGAGTTCAAAGGCATGATGTCAACAAATTGCAAATTGCAATAGATCGGGTTTAATACCCTTCATTTATTTTAAAAATGATTTTGATAATAAAATTATCTTATTTGATTAGAAGAATAACATCGTTTTAATTTAAATTTCAAGGTCATCTGTGATTTCTTTTTTGTCAAAGGACATTTACATTGCATCTTTTACCACAGTGATCTGTTTTGCTCTTACGCTTTATGAACATTTATGAGTCCAGTTGTGTCCGTCGTCCAATGCGAGAGGTCATTCTCTATTTGGCATTTAAGTTTCTTGAAATTATTTGTTTCAGCACAGTTATTGATATCAAACCGTCATCTTGAAAATGTACTGTCTACAGATTTTCGATAAATTATTAGAAAAATCCAGATAGTTTTTCAGATTGCTTGAAAATAACTCTACAACGACGGGTGTTGCGCGCAAGACAGGGGATTCTGTCCCTTACAGACCACCTGATCCTACGTTTTTTGTAAAGGAGTTCGTGGATCCTAAGCCTTTAATACTTTTATTTTCGTTTTATCTGTTAGTTTGTTTGAAATTTATCAGGTCATTTTGAACTATGCACTTTTGATCTCTGACATGGGTATTCTACACTGGACTACGTTCAGCGGCAAATATGTAATGCGTTGCCATGAAGAAAGCATGCTGTGTAATCATATTAATTTTCGAGAACTGTTTGTTGGGAAGATATAGTTAACATCTTTCAAACATTGTAATTTGTTAAATTCTCTGATTGTTTTCTTTATATTTGGCTTATCAGCGTTCATTATGTCATGAATTAAATATTTCACTTGGTCCATAAATAAAACTAGAAATTCATAAAGTTTGACTGATCTTCGTTTTTTTTGCCCTAAGCGTGTCTGATGAAGGCGGCACGTCTTTTTACCCAAATACACCCAAATATACCCAAATACACCCAAATATACCCATATACCCAAATACACCTAAATTTTATCCAAATATACCATAAAATAAACTCAAGTGTAAATTAAATTTGTAAAAATAGGTAATATTCAAGTATTAATTGATTTTTTAACAGAAAATTTGTAATTTAAATGTGTAATTATAATGCCGCTTGTGATCATGACAAAAACAATAAATGGTTTAACGAATTTATTGAAAAGCACAAAATAAAATGAAAATAATGATAACATTGTGACAAGTTTTTAAATTTTTAAATTATTGTTGTTGTATGATTTTTTTTGTCATGATAATTTTAAGATCTGATCCATGTGATTTTAAAAGAAATTTGAAATCAGATGACTGTTTTCTTTCTTTCTTTTTAAATTTGTTTTGTAATCAGAAGCCCTCAAAAGTAACATGAAGGTTTTCCAAAAAATGTTTAATTTGTATGGAAAAACATTCAACAAAGGTTTAATTTGTATCTGGTATTAAAAAGGAGTTTTTTAATCCCAGTTTGTATGATGAAAGTTATTTCCGTTTGTGAACTGCAAGGAAAGGTGATGTTTACCATTGCCGTATAATTTCGAAAAATATACATTACAAGAGACATATAATGCAAACTATTATGTCTCAAATCTCACTGACATCAGATTTTTATAGTTTTAAATACTGTTATTTAAAAAGTAAATGACAGCCAGAGATAGGTTTTTTTCATAATCATATGCGGCAGTAATAAAATGAACAATTATTGTTATAATTTAAAGGTAATAAAATGATTATTTATAATCTGTGTGATTTAGTTCTTTAATGAATTACCTAAAATGTTATAAATCACACAATTTAATGGAATATTTGCGTATATTGGGGTGTATTTGGGTATATTTGGGTGTATTTGGGTAAAAAGACGTGTAGGTTAGGGTTGAGGTTTTGGTGAGGTTAAGGGTTGGGTTAAGGGTAACGGGAAGAAAAAATACAAGTCTCATAGGGTTGGGTCCCCTTAGAGTAAATGAAGACAGAAGCAGTTATGTCTAGCATCTGACTTTGGTTCTTTAACCGTGATGCATGGTGTTAACTTGGAATTGTACAAAAACAGGCTGTTTCTTCATGTAAGGAACAATGTTATTTGTGCAGTTGTAGTTTTTGTGATATTACCTCAGCCATTTTGGACGAATATCAGGAAATATCAAAGAAATATTCACCGAGTGTACGACATTAATATTTACAACTTGGTTACCAAGGACAACAGAGAGTATTATTTTCGCAGGCTATTAAATTATTAATTGTTCCATATCGGTAGTTCAGAATATATATTTGAATTCCTGATATTTTTACAAGACTGTTTATCACACTATCTTTGAATTTTGAATATTTATTTTGAATTTAAATGTAAAATTCGAAACTACAAATCGTGAGTCTAAAATATGTCGTACAAACCCGGTCTCATTCCTTGCGCAGAAAATGAAACGCCCGTGTTTTGTTCATCAATTTGTTTTTACGATTCTTTCTTTAGATGAATACACTTATTTTGTAGATATATCAATTTTAATACAACCTAAATTTATGTAAAACTATGAACAAAATAATTAAAAAGAAATGTACGGAATTTTTTATTTCCGAATTTGTGTGCTTTTGTTGTCATTGACAACGTTGATGGACGCAACGTACGAGAAAGAATTTATTTGAGAAGATGGTTATGCTGGAGGTATTTTCCTATTTTAAACAAAACAACCACAATAGAATTAAGACAGACACTAGCTATATGTTCTACATACAATATTAACTACAGTATAAACATTTCCTTAAGATAAACGAAGCTGACAAAAGTTCACATGGAGCAATTTGCAATTCCCCATTCTGATTTTATCCACTGTTATTTGGTATACCGAGTAAATGCATGTAAGATAGTTTTTGGTATAAGGCCATTTCTGCATTTAATTTGAGGGGTTAACATTATAAAGCAACACACTGATTGTGATACAATAAGATATAGTTGCTACCTATTCAATAATTCAGATTTAATCAGTCTTAGAAATTATGCCAGTTTTTCAAAAACATGACCATATTATTAATTATTGTTAAAAATATATACAAAATGAAATAATTATAATAAATAATTGTTTGATACAGATAGACATAATCAAGTAAAATACATATAAAAATAGGAGATGTGGCATGATTGTCCATGAGACAGCCACCCACCAAGTGACAGTAGAATTTTAACTTCTACAGGTTATTTTTTTACATTTATTTTGAAGTTCTGAGTAAACTACACAAATTGTGGTTATAAAGCTGAAACCATCTCCAGTGATATTGTTATGAATTATTTATATCTTCCCAAAACCATTAAAAGTATTCAAGAAATGTATAAATGAACATGGTTTTACTTTAGAATTTGTCCATGGAAAAAGGATTCAAATTTACCATTGTGATTAAACTCCAGTAGAACACAAGTTTTTTCTCACCATATTTCAGTATATATCATCATAAGGAGATATGTCATTATCTTTTAAAAAATCCTTCATACTATTTAACGGTGCTGAGATTGATTCTGTGAAAAGAAGCAATTTGAAAAATCACTGAAACAGAATCCCAACTAAAATTTAAGTTGTGCCTCTAAACTAGTCATGTTCATCATAACAGAAGCTGTTGTCACATATGTGCATTGTGATCAGTAAGTAGGAATTATTTCAGTAATTTAATCAGTATTATAAGACAGACCTGATTATACAGTCAAGCCATTATAATTATGTCTTTACTTATTTTGTGTTTGTAGGATTCAAAGGAGCTGCAGGTTGTTGATAAAACAAGCATTGACGATGCAGCCTTTGAGGATATGGAAGAAGATTTTTTGGAGGTACACACAAAAAAGGATAGGTGCTTTAAGGGCACTTTTCCCCCCAAATTCAAAATTTATCAGATCTAAATTAAATGACAAAGTTTGACCAAGTAGCATTTTTATTTACACTTTAATGATATTGTAATGTCAGAGAGTGATGTAATAAACTATAGTTATTAAGAAATCTGAAAGAAATAAAGGCAAATACATGTAGTGCATTTTTAGGATAATTTTTCATAGATTAAGATGCCTCCTTATTCTTGCAACAAAAAGATTTTTCAGAATAATGTTATTAATGCAACAGGTCAATATACAGAAGTAGTAAACGTATTTTGTTGGTGCAACAGTGGGGAAATATTCAAATCTTTAAAAACTGTATTTTTACAAAATTTTCACAAATTTATATTTTTATGTCTTTTGGCACACAAAATCATGTTTGAAGACAACGAATAACTATTTTTAGGTTTAAATCTATAAACTTTGTACATTTATCTATACTTATGTATGGCACTTTCATATAAATATTGCAAAATTGAGCAATCTCAAGAAAACAGAGGCCAAATATACATATGTAGGCCTTAGAGCACCTCTTTCAGACAGGTATTAGATCTTGAATGTATGTACATCTTAAAATTTTTGTTCACAAACTCACAATCTTTGTGCCCCTTTCGTTTCACCCTTTAAATGAAATTCCTTTGCTAAGATAGGAAGGGTATTCATGAAGTCATTGATAATAAATAAACACAATTTTTTTCTGCATGATTTACTACCACTGTCTGTACAAAGTAATTTATTGAATTATAACATACCTTTATTTTGTTCATAGGTTCTGGCACAATTGGCTGGGGATAGAAGTCTTGAAAAGTTTAGATCAGAGTATGATAAGCTGTATAAAGCTTTGAAGAAATCTCATGAGGGAGAAAAAAGATTAATGGGGAAATGCCGTGAATTAAATGCCGAAACTGTTGCCAACAGGGCTAAAGTAACAACATCACAGAAACTAACACAGGATGATCAACAAACAGTTGCTGATCTCAAAGAGGTACACATGAACATAAATATTAAAAAAACATTGGACATGAACAGATCTTTTAGAAAGAAAAAAAATATTTCACATGTGCAATTATTTTAAAGACCAATAAAGTCTGGCAATTTGATATTTTGCATTACCTACCAAATATGTAATTAAATTATAACAGACAAATGGAAAAAAGCCTTACTGAAAGGGTCCGGATTCACATACAACAAATCTGTGGTTCAAGCACATGGCAGATATGGTTAAGTGAGCATTATATATATAATGAGCAATGCAGAAATTTGTAATTTGAAATTTTTATTTTCTACATATGTAAGTAGAATACAGAACTATACAGATTACAACTGAAAAAGATTTCATCAGGATATTTAATCCAAAACTAAAGAGACAAATTCTATGCCAGCATCTTGATATGTCCCCAGAAGGATGAAAGCGCTTGATGTCTTTTTTTAAATCTTTATATATTTATATTTTGAGATTGTCTATGTTATCATTCAGCATTATAGGAAAAATAAATACATAAAGTACCGAATGATATTTTGTTTCTGTAAGTGGCTTCCATAATTTATTTTCTTCTTTTATTACAGGAAAAAAGCCAAGCAACAGATAATGAACAGCTTGCTCGTGAAAAGGAACGAGTGACCAGGGAAAAAATTGCCACATTAAAACGGGACATTAATGAACTGACTAAGGCAATTGAACATGGTTCTGGTTTGTCCATTGGACAGGAAAAAAGGTATTGCCACCTCTTCAATACATATGCAGTTCATATGAAAATTTAAAGTCTTTTGGTTTTAATACGACCTTAATCAAGGGTGAAATTCCACTCCTTTGGATTGATTGAATGTGTTAATGTTCAGCAGAAAATATTTGTAGCATATTCAAGGTGAGAGTTTATTAAAGAGTGATGATGGATGAATGGGGCTTTATACTAGTCTGACAGGCTGAGCCAGACTTTTAACATGCTAGCTCACAAAGCAACAACCTGCAGGCATGCCACTTTTACCAGACACATTATTTTTACTCTGTGCCCACCAGTCTTTTCTCTTACTCCTAATTGTTGCATATTTAGCGAAGGAGCATGTCTTTGGTGTCACCCAGCCAGGGCTCGAACCACTGACTTTCCGCACTACAAACAAGCATGCTCACCATTACACAACTGAGGTATTCATTCTTTTTTAAGAGCTTTGAATTGGCAGATTAAAAGACAAGGGTTAAAACAACAGGTCAAAACTGATCATATTTTAAGAAAATGTCTTCCCTTTGCAGTACAGGTTTGTTCATTACATTAATTTAGACATGTTGTACGTACATTGCTCTAATCTGACTTTGAGATTTGGTTTGCCATCATCAAATCTTAATTGTGTACAAATCTGCTTATGGTTGGCGATTTCTGCTTTGGTTTACCTCTAGCAAAATTATCCATTAAGTGTCATCTTTGAAATGAAATAATTATTTAAATGGAAAATGTTTTGAAGACCAATTAAATATATATCAAAATATTCATTTCCATTCCGTAAGAATTCTTGTAGAGTTTAATGAAGAAAGTAATATTTTTTTATTGTTGATTGTTTCAGTGTGAACGAGTTACTGAAGACAAAAGAAGAACTAACAAAGGAAAGAGATATACAACTGCAGGAAATTGTTAAGTTGAGAGAGCAGCTAGCACAGACATATGCACAGCAACAAAAACTTGACCAGGAAAGGTCAAGGACAGATGAAAAAATAGCTGAGGTATAAACAAAATGTGTCTCACACAAAAAAAAAGATAATGAAGCTGCATTTTTATTTGCAATTTAAATCTATTAATCATTACTATTTTTCAGTTATACATTTAATGGCTGTAACATTACATGTGAGAATTTAAAGAATAAGTCAAGTAACTTATAGTTTTGTGATTGCATTCACATTAGACAAAAAAACAATATGAAAATATTTAATGAGTTCATAGCATTTTGAATGCAATACTTTTGATGGTTTCCTTCATATAATGACATTTTTGATTATCACCCCTTACCCATTAAAATTACGAAATCTAGATTGTTTTTGGTCTATTTTAAATATTGTGAGCATATCCCTTTTTACTTTATTATTCCCTGTTGACAAAGGCTGTTCTCAAATGTAATTCTTATCATTTTATTTAAATATCACATGAAATTTAGGGTATACATGAAAAGAAAGGATGGTTTGCATTTTCATGGTCATGAATACCATGGCTAAAAAAATCCTTTCAACCAGGCCATGGTTTTTCACTGAATGAGAAGTTTGAATGCTTATCTACTGATTAATTTGCTTGCCCTTTTTTTAAACCATAGAATGGTCACTGGATGTTGATTGGATAATAACAATGTTGGACTGTACTTATTGTTTATGGAAATGTATGTTTTAAATGATATTGTTAAATGTAATTAAAAGTTTACCATTCTAAACAATTTATTATTTTAAATATTGCAGCTGAAAAAAGACATCAATGAAAAGAATAAGGATGCTGACGAGGAGAGAAAGAAAAAAGATAAAGTTGATAGGATGTTGAGGGAAGCCAAGTTAAACTTGGAATCACGGACAAATGAATGTAAAACAATACAGGACATGATAGCTGCTTATAAAGAAGACATTACAAAATTAGAACAGAAACTTAAAGATTTGAGAGTAAGGATTTTTCTGAGATTCATGCATTTTCTATTATAATCTTATTTTTCGTTCAAACCCCTGCAATGAATCTGTTACTCTATAATGCTGACAATGCTTTACAAGATTACCAAACAAAATTGCCATTTCCCATTCAGACATACAACACCAAACACATAACATACCAGATCAGCAAATTGTCATACTTTTAAACAATTAACTACAATGCAAACAGAGGTGCTTCGCAAGCACATAATACGACCGCAGCACGTTGAAATGTGAAAGGTGGACAAAAGATCTTTTGG